>CP136065.1:130489177-130776319 GCA_032622095.1 Siphonodentalium dalli | reverse complement strand
GATGGGAACGAGTAATTTTGGGGTCATTGGTCCAAAAAACATGGTCGCCAGCAGCCATCTTGGATTTTACTCTTTGTATGACTAAATCCTTTAGCACGGGCTACAGGTCCTACTTTTAGTCTGATCAACATAAAATTTGTCAAAAATGTTAACAATGACATGTAGATGGGAACGAGTCATTTTGGGGTCATTCGGCCAAAAAACATGGCCGCCAGCAGCCATCTTGGATTTTACTCTTTGTATGACTAAATCCTTTAGCACGGGCTACAGGTCGTACCTTTAGTCTGATCATCATAAAATTTGTCATGGCTGTTGAAATTGGAATTTAGATGGGAACGAGTCATTTTGGGGTCATTCGGACAAAAAACATGGCCGCCAGTGGCCATATTGGATTTCAAAATTTAATCCATTAGCACGGGCCACAGGACGTACTGTTCTTCTGATCATCATGAAATTTGTCATGGATGTTAACAATGACATGTAGATGGGGACGAGTCATTTTTGGGTTATTCAGGCAAAAAACATGGCCGCCAGCAGCCATCTTGGATTTTACTCTTTGTATGACATGGCCGCCAGTGGCCATCTTGGATTTCAAAATTTAATCCATTAGCACGGGCCACAGGTCGTACTGTTCTTCTGATCATCATAAAATTTGTCATGGATGTTAACAATGACATGTAGATGGGGACGAGTCATTTTGGGGTCATTCTGCCAAAAAACATGGCCGCCAGTAGCCATCTTGGATTTTACTCTTTGTATGACTAAATTCTTTAGCACAGGCTGCAGGTCGTACCTTTAGTCTGATCATCATAAAATTTGTCATGTATATTAACAATGACATGTAGATGGGAACGAGTAATTTTGGGGTCATTGGTCCAAAAAACATGGTCGCCAGCAGCCATCTTGGATTTTACTCTTTGTATGACTAAATCCTTTAGCACGGGCTACAGGTCCTACTTTTAGTCTGATCAACATAAAATTTGTCATGGCTGTTGAAATTGGAAAGTAGATGGGAACGAGTCATTTTGGGGTCATTCGGACAAAAAACATGGCCGCCAGTGGCCATCTTGGATTTCAAAATTTAATCCATTAGCCCGGGCCACAGGTCGTACTGTTCTTCTGATCATCATGAAATTTGTCATGGATGATAATATTGACATATAGATGGGAATGAGTAATTTTGGGGTCATTCGGCCAAAAAACATGGCTGTCATTATAGCCATCTTGGATTTTACTCTTTGTATGACTAAATTCTTTAGCACGGGCTGCAGGTCGTACCTTTAGTCTGATCATCATAAAATTTGTCATGTATATTAACAATGACATGTAGATGGGAACGAGTAATTTTGGGGTCATTGGTCCAAAAAACATGGTCGCCAGCAGCCATCTTGGATTTTACTCTTTGTATGACTAAATCCTTTAGCACGGGCTACAGGTCCTACTTTTAGTCTGATCAACATAAAATTTGTCCAAAATGTTAATAATGACATTTAGATGGGAACGAGTCATTTTGGGGTCATTCGGCCAAAAAACATGGCCGCCAGCAGCCATCTTGGATTTTACTCTTTGTATGACTAAATCCTTTAGCACGGGCTACAGGTCGTACCTTTAGTCTGATCATCATAAAATTTGTCATGGCTGTTGAAATTGGAATGTAGATGGGAACGAGTCATTTTGGGGTCATTCGGACAAAAAACATGGCCGCCAGTGGCCATCTTGGATTTCAAAATTTAATCCATTAGCCCGGGCCACAGGTCGTACTGTTCTTCTGATCATCATGAAATTTGTCATGGATGATAATATTGACATATAGATGGGAATGAGTAATTTTGGGGTCATTCGGCCAAAAAACATGGCTGTCATTATAGCCATCTTGGATTTTACTCTTTGTATGACTAAATTCTTTAGCACGGGCTGCAGGTCGTACCTTTAGTCTGATCATCATAAAATTTGTCATGTATATTAACAATGACATGTAGATGGGAACGAGTAATTTTGGGGTCATTGGGCCAAAAAACATGGTCGCCAGCAGCCATCTTGGATTTTACTCTTTGTATGACTAAATCCTTTAGCACGGGCTACAGGTCCTACTTTTAGTCTGATGATCATAAAATTTTGTCAAAAGTGTTAATAATGACATGTAGATGGGAACGAGTCATTTTGGGGTCATTCGGCCAAAAAATATGGCCGCCAGCAGCCATCTTGGATTTCAAAATTTAATCCATTAGCACGGGCCACAGGTCGGACTGTTCTTCTGATCATCATGAAATTTGTCATGGATGATAATATTGACATGTAGATGGGAACGAGTAATTTTGGGGTCATTCGGCCAAAAAACATGGCCGCCAGCAGCCATCTTGGATTTTACTCTTTGTATGACTAAATCCTTTAGCACGGGCTACAGGTCGTACCTTTAGTCTGATCATCATAAAATTTGTCATGGATGTTAACAATGAAATGTAGATGGGAACGAGTAATTTTGGGGTCATTCGGCCAAAAACATGGTCGCCAGCAGCCATCTTGGATTTTACTCTTTGTATGACTAAATCCTTTAGCACGGGCTACAGGTCGTACCTTTAGTCTGATCATCATAAAATTTGTCATGGCTGTTGAAATTGGAATGTAGATGGGAACGAGTCATTTTGGGGTCATTCGGAGAAAAAACATGGCCGCCAGCAGCCATCTTGGATTTTACTCTTTGTATGACTAAATCCTTTAGCACGGGCTACAGGTCGTACCTTTAGTCTGATCATCATAAAATTTGTCATGGCTGTTGAAATTGGAATGTAGATGGGAACGAGTCATTTTGGGGTCATTCGGACAAAAAACATGGCCGCCAGTGGCCATCTTGGATTTCAAAATTTAATCCATTAGCCCGGGGCCACAGGTCGTACTGTTCTTTTGATCATCATGAAATTTGTCATGGATGATAATATTGACATATAGATGGGAATGAGTAATTTTGGGGTCATTCGGCCAAAAAACATGGCTGTCATTAGCCATCTTGTATTTTACTCTTTGTATGACTAAATTCTTTAGCACGGGCTGCAGGTCGTACCTTTAGTCTGATCATCATAAAATTTGTCATGTATATTAACAATGACATGTAGATGGGAACGAGTAATTTTGGGGTCATTGGGCCAAAAAACATGGTCGCCAGCAGCCATCTTGGATTTTACTCTTTGTATGACTAAATCCTTTAGCACGGGCTACAGGTCCTACTTTTAGTCTGATCATCATAAAATTTGTCAAAAGTGTTAATAATGACATGTAGATGGGAACGAGTCATTTCGGGGTCATTCGGCTAAAAAATATGGCCGCCAGCAGCCATCTTGGATTTCAAAATTTAATCCATTAGCACGGGCCACAGGTCGGACTGTTATTCTGATCATCATGAAATTTGTCATGGATGATAATATTGACATGTAGATGGGAACGAGTAATTTTGGGGTCATTCGGCCAAAAAACATGGCCGCCAGCAGTCATCTTGGATTTTACTCTTTGTATGACTAAATCCTTTAGCACGGGCTACAGGTCGTACCTTTAGTCTGATCATCATAAAATTTGTCATGGATGTTAACAATGAAATGTAGATGGGAACGAGTAATTTTGGGGTCATTCGGCCAAAAACATGGTCGCCAGCAGCCATCTTGGATTTTACTCTTTGTATGACTAAATCCTTTAGCACGGGCTACAGGTCGTACCTTTAGTCTGATCATCATAAAATTTGTCATGGCTGTTGAAATTGGAATGTAGATGGGAACGAGTCATTTTGGGGTCATTCGGACAAAAAACATGGCCGCCAGTGGCCATCTTGGATTTCAAAATTTAATCCATTAGCACGGGCCACAGGTCGTACTGTTCTTCTGATCATCATGAAATTTGTCATGGATGATAATATTGACATATAGATGGGAATGAGTAATTTTGGGGTCATTCGGCCAAAAAACATGGCCGTCAGTAGCCATCTTGGATTTTACTCTTTGTATGACTAAATTCTTTAGCACGGGCTGCAGGTCGTACCTTTAGTCTGATCATCATAAAATTTGTCTTGGATATTAACAATGACATGTAGATGGGAACGAATAATTTTGGGGTCATTGGTCCAAAAAACATGGTCGCCAGCAGCCATCTTGGATTTTACTCTTTGTATGACTAAATCCTTTAGCACGGGCTACAGGTCCTACTTTTAGTCTGATCAACATAAAATTTGTCCAAAATGTTAATAATGACATGTAGATGGGAACGAGTCATTTTGGGGTCATTCGGACAAAAAACATGGCCGCCAGTGGCCATCTTGGATTTCAAAATTTAATCCATTAGCCCGGGCCACAGGTCGTACTGTTCTTCTGATCATCATGAAATTTGTCATGGATGATAATATTGACATATAGATGGGAATGAGTAATTTTGGGGTCATTCGGCCAAAAAACATGGCCGTCAGTAGCCATCTTGGATTTTACTCTTTGTATGACTAAATTCTTTAGCACGGGCTGCAGGTCGTACCTTTAGTCTGATCATCATAAAATTTGTCATGGCTGTTGAAATTGGAATGTAGATGGGAACGAGTCATTTTGGGGTCATTCGGACATAAAACATGGCCGCCAGTGGCCATCTTGGATTTCAAAATTTAATCCATTAGCACGGGCCACAGGTCGTACTGTTCATCTGATCATCATGAAATTTGTCATGGATGATAATATTGACATGTAGATGGGAACGAGTAATTTTGGGGTCATTCTGCCAAAAAACATGGCCGCCAGTAGCCATCTTGGATTTTACTCTTTGTATGACTAAATTCTTTAGCACGGGCTGCAGGTCGTACCTTTAGTCTGATCATCATTCAATTTGTCATGTATATTAACAATGACATGTAGATGGGAACGAGTAATTTTGGGGTCATTGGTCCAAAAAACATGGTCGCCAGCAGCCATCTTGGATTTTACTCTTTGTATGACTAAATCCTTTAGCACGGGCTACAGGTCCTACTTTTAGTCTGATCAACATAAAATTTGTCAAAAATGTTAATAATGACATGTAGATGGGAACGAGTCATTTTGGGGTCATTCGGCCAAAAAACATGGCCGCCAGCAGCCATCTTGGATTTTACTCTTTGTATGACTAAATCCTTTAGCACGGGCTACAGGTCGTACCTTTAGTCTGATCATCATAAAATTTGTCATGGCTGTTGAAATTGGAATGTAGATGGGAACGAGTCATTTTGGGGTCATTCGGACAAAAAACATGGCCGCCAGTGGCCATCTTGGATTTCAAAATTTAATCCATTAGCACGGGCCGCAGGTCGTACGGTTCTTCTGATCATCATGAAATTTGTCATGGATGATAATATTGACATATAGATGGGAATGAGTAATTTTGGGGTCATTCGGCCAAAAAACATGGCCGTCAGTAGCCATCTTGGATTTTACTCTTTGTATGACTAAATTCTTTAGCACGGGCTGCAGGTCGTACCTTTAGTCTGATCATCATAAAATTTGTCATGTATATTAACAATGACATGTAGATGGGAACGAGTAATTTTGGGGTCATTGGGCCAAAAAACATGGTCGCCAGCAGCCATCTTGGATTTTACTCTTTGTATGACTAAATCCTTTAGCACGGGCTACAGGTCCTACTTTTAGTCTGATCATCATAAAATTTGTCAAAAGTGTTAATAATGACATGTAGATGGGAACGAGTCATTTCGGGGTCATTCGGCCAAAAAATATGGCCGCCAGCAGCCATCTTGGATTTCAAAATTTAATCCATTATAATTAGCACGGGCCACAGGTCGTACTGTTCTTCTGATCATCATGAAATTTGTCATGGATGATAATATTGACATGTAGATGGGAACGAGTAATTTTGGGGTCATTCGGCCAAAAAACATGGCCGCCAGCAGCCATCTTGGATTTTACTCTTTGTATGACTAAATTCTTTAGCACGGGCTGCAGGTCGTACCTTTAGTCTGATCATCATAAAATTTGTCATGGATGTTAACAATGAAATGTAGATGGGAACGAGTAATTTTGGGGTCATTGGTCCAAAAACATGGTCGCCAGCAGCCATCTTGGATTTTACTCTTTGTATGACTAAATCCTTTAGCACGGGCTACAGGTCCTACTTTTAGTCTGATCAACATAAAATTTGTCCAAAATGTTAATAATGACATGTAGATGGGAACGAGTCATTTTGGGGTCATTCGGCCAAAAAACATGGCCGCCAGCAGCCATCTTGGATTTTACTCTTTGTATGACTAAATCCTTTAGCACGGGCTACAGGTCGTACCTTTAGTCTGATCATCATAAAATTTGTCATGGCTGTTGAAATTGGAATGTAGATGGGAACGAGTCATTTTGGGGTCATTCGGACAAAAAACATGGCCGCCAGTGGCCATCTTGGATTTCAAAATTTAATCCATTAGCCCGGGCCACAGGTCATACTGTTCTTCTGATCATCATGAAATTTGTCATGGATGATAATATTGACATATAGATGGGAATGAGTAATTTTGGGGTCATTCGGCCAAAAAACATGGCCGCCAGCAGCCGTCTTGGATTTTACTCTTTGCATGACTAAATCCTTTAGCACGGGCTACAGGTCGTACCTTTAGTCTGATCATCATAAAATTTGTCATGGCTGTTGAAATTGGAATGTAGATGGGAACGAGTCATTTTGGGGTCATTCGGACAAAAAACATGGCCGCCAGTGGCCATCTTGGATTTCAAAATTTAATCCATTAGCACGGGCCACAGGTCGTACTGTTCATCTGATCATCATGAAATTTGTCATGGATGATAATATTGACATGTAGATGGGAACGAGTAATTTTGGGGTCATTCTGCCAAAAAACATGGCCGCCAGTAGCCATCTTGGATTTTACTCTTTGTATGACTAAATTCTTTAGCACGGGCTGCAGGTCGTACCTTTAGTCTGATCATCATTCAATTTGTCATGTATATTAACAATGACATGTAGATGGGAACGAGTAATTTTGGGGTCATTGGTCCAAAAAACATGGTCGCCAGCAGCCATCTTGGATTTTACTCTTTGTATGACTAAATCCTTTAGCACGGGCTACAGGTCCTACTTTTAGTCTGATCAACATAAAATTTGTCAAAAATGTTAATAATGACATGTAGATGGGAACGAGTCATTTTGGGGTCATTAGGCCAAAAAACATGGCCGCCAGCAGCCATCTTGGATTTTACTCTTTGTATGACTAAATCCTTTAGCACGGGCTACAGGTCGTACCTTTAGTCTGATCATCATAAAATTTCTCATGGCTGTTGAAATTGGAATGTAGATGGGAACGAGTCATTTTGGGGTCATTCGGACAAAAAACATGGCCGCCAGTGGCCATCTTGGATTTCAAAATTTAATCCATTAGCACGGGCCGCAGGTCGTACTGTTCTTCTGATCATCATGAAATTTGTCATGGATGATAATATTGACATATAGATGGGAATGAGTAATTTTGGGGTCATTCGGCCAAAAAACATGGCCGTCAGTAGCCATCTTGGATTTTACTCTTTGTATGACTAAATTCTTTAGCACGGGCTGCAGGTCGTACCTTTAGTCTGATCATCATAAAATTTGTCATGTATATTAACAATGACATGTAGATGGGAACGAGTAATTTTGGGGTCATTGGGCCAAAAAACATGGTCGCCAGCAGCCATCTTGGATTTTACTCTTTGTATGACTAAATCCTTTAGCACGGGCTACAGGTCCTACTTTTAGTCTGATCATCATAAAATTTGTCAAAAGTGTTAATAATGACATGTAGATGGGAACGAGTCATTTCGGGGTCATTCGGCCAAAAAATATGGCCGCCAGCAGCCATCTTGGATTTCAAAATTTAATCCATTAGCACGGGCCACAGGTCGTACTGTTCTTCTGATCATCATGAAATTTGTCATGGATGATAATATTGACATGTAGATGGGAACGAGTAATTTTGGGGTCATTCGGCCAAAAAACATGGCCGCCAGCAGCCATCTTGGATTTTACTCTTTGTATGACTAAATTCTTTAGCACGGGCTGCAGGTCGTACCTTTAGTCTGATCATAATAAAATTTGTCATGGATGTTAACAATGAAATGTAGATGGGAACGAGTAATTTTGGGGTCATTTGGCCAAAAACATGGTCGCCAGCAGCCATCTTGGATTTTACTCTTTGTATGACTAAATCCTTTAGCACGGGCTACAGGTCGTACCTTTAGTCTGATCATCATAAAATTTGTCATGGCTGTTGAAATTGGAATGTAGATGGGAACGAGTCATTTTGGGGTAATTCGGACAAAAAACATGGCCGCCAGTGGCCATCTTGGATTTCAAAATTTAATCCATTAGCACGGGCCACAGGTCGTACTGTTCTTCTGATCATCATGAAATTTGTCATGGATGATAATATTGACATATAGATGGGAATGAGTAATTTTGGGGTCATTCGGCCAAAAAACATGGCCGTCAGTAGCCATCTTGGATTTTACTCTTTGTATGACTAAATTCTTTAGCACGGGCTGCAGGTCGTACCTTTAGTCTGATCATCATAAAAATTTTCATGGATGTTAACAATGACATGTAGATTGGAACGAGTCATTTTGGGGTCATTCGGCCAAAAAACATGGCCGCCAGCAGCCGTCTTGGATTTTACTCTTTGCATGACTAAATCCTTTAGCACGGGCTACAGGTCGTACCTTTATTCTGATCATCATAAAAATTTTCATGGATGTTAACAATGACATGTAGATGGGAACGAGTCATTTTGGGGTCATTCGGCCAAAAAACATGGCCGCCAGCAGCCATCTTGGATTTTACTCTTTGTATGACTAAATCCTTTAGCACGGGCTACAGGTCGTACCTTTAGTCTGATCATCATAAAATTTGTCATGGCTGTTGAAATTGGAATGTAGATGGGAACGAGTCATTTTGGGGTCATTCGGACAAAAAACATGGCCGCCAGTGGCCATCTTGGATTTCAAAATTTAATCCATTAGCCCGGGCCACAGGTCGTACTGTTCTTCTGATCATCATGAAATTTGTCATGGATGATAATATTGACATATAGATGGGAATGAGTAATTTTGGGGTCATTCGGCCAAAAAACATGGCCGTCAGTAGCCATCTTGGATTTTACTCTTTGTATGACTAAATTCTTTAGCACGGGCTGCAGGTCGTACCTTTAGTCTGATCATCATAAAATTTGTCTTGGATATTAACAATGACATGTAGATGGGAACGAATAATTTTGGGGTCATTGGTCCAAAAAACATGGTCGCCAGCAGCCATCTTGGATTTTACTCTTTGTATGACTAAATCCTTTAGCACGGGCTACAGGTCCTACTTTTAGTCTGATCAACATAAAATTTGTCCAAAATGTTAATAATGACATGTAGATGGGAACGAGTCATTTTGGGGTCATTCGGACAAAAAACATGGCCGCCAGTGGCCATCTTGGATTTCAAAATTTAATCCATTAGCCCGGGCCACAGGTCGTACTGTTCTTCTGATCATCATGAAATTTGTCATGGATGATAATATTGACATATAGATGGGAATGAGTAATTTTGGGGTCATTCGGCCAAAAAACATGGCCGTCAGTAGCCATCTTGGATTTTACTCTTTGTATGACTAAATTCTTTAGCACGGGCTGCAGGTCGTACCTTTAGTCTGATCATCATAAAATTTGTCATGGCTGTTGAAATTGGAATGTAGATGGGAACGAGTCATTTTGGGGTCATTCGGACATAAAACATGGCCGCCAGTGGCCATCTTGGATTTCAAAATTTAATCCATTAGCACGGGCCACAGGTCGTACTGTTCATCTGATCATCATGAAATTTGTCATGGATGATAATATTGACATGTAGATGGGAACGAGTAATTTTGGGGTCATTCTGCCAAAAAAACATGGCCGCCAGTAGCCATCTTGGATTTTACTCTTTGTATGACTAAATTCTTTAGCACGGGCTGCAGGTCGTACCTTTAGTCTGATCATCATTCAATTTGTCATGTATATTAACAATGACATGTAGATGGGAACGAGTAATTTTGGGGTCATTGGTCCAAAAAACATGGTCGCCAGCAGCCATCTTGGATTTTACTCTTTGTATGACTAAATCCTTTAGCACGGGCTACAGGTCCTACTTTTAGTCTGATCAACATAAAATTTGTCAAAAATGTTAATAATGACATGTAGATGGGAACGAGTCATTTTGGGGTCATTCGGCCAAAAAACATGGCCGCCAGCAGCCATCTTGGATTTTACTCTTTGTATGACTAAATCCTTTAGCACGGGCTACAGGTCGTACCTTTAGTCTGATCATCATAAAATTTGTCATGGCTGTTGAAATTGGAATGTAGATGGGAACGAGTCATTTTGGGGTCATTCGGACAAAAAACATGGCCGCCAGTGGCCATCTTGGATTTCAAAATTTAATCCATTAGCACGGGCCGCAGGTCGTACGGTTCTTCTGATCATCATGAAATTTGTCATGGATGATAATATTGACATATAGATGGGAATGAGTAATTTTGGGGTCATTCGGCCAAAAAACATGGCCGTCAGTAGCCATCTTGGATTTTACTCTTTGTATGACTAAATTCTTTAGCACGGGCTGCAGGTCGTACCTTTAGTCTGATCATCATAAAATTTGTCATGTATATTAACAATGACATGTAGATGGGAACGAGTAATTTTGGGGTCATTGGGCCAAAAAACATGGTCGCCAGCAGCCATCTTGGATTTTACTCTTTGTATGACTAAATCCTTTAGCACGGGCTACAGGTCCTACTTTTAGTCTGATCATCATAAAATTTGTCAAAAGTGTTAATAATGACATGTAGATGGGAACGAGTCATTTCGGGGTCATTCGGCCAAAAAATATGGCCGCCAGCAGCCATCTTGGATTTCAAAATTTAATCCATTATAATTAGCACGGGCCACAGGTCGTACTGTTCTTCTGATCATCATGAAATTTGTCATGGATGATAATATTGACATGTAGATGGGAACGAGTAATTTTGGGGTCATTCGGCCAAAAAACATGGCCGCCAGCAGCCATCTTGGATTTTACTCTTTGTATGACTAAATTCTTTAGCACGGGCTGCAGGTCGTACCTTTAGTCTGATCATCATAAAATTTGTCATGGATGTTAACAATGAAATGTAGATGGGAACGAGTAATTTTGGGGTCATTGGTCCAAAAACATGGTCGCCAGCAGCCATCTTGGATTTTACTCTTTGTATGACTAAATCCTTTAGCACGGGCTACAGGTCCTACTTTTAGTCTGATCAACATAAAATTTGTCCAAAATGTTAATAATGACATGTAGATGGGAACGAGTCATTTTGGGGTCATTCGGCCAAAAAACATGGCCGCCAGCAGCCATCTTGGATTTTACTCTTTGTATGACTAAATCCTTTAGCACGGGCTACAGGTCGTACCTTTAGTCTGATCATCATAAAATTTGTCATGGCTGTTGAAATTGGAATGTAGATGGGAACGAGTCATTTTGGGGTCATTCGGACAAAAAACATGGCCGCCAGTGGCCATCTTGGATTTCAAAATTTAATCCATTAGCCCGGGCCACAGGTCATACTGTTCTTCTGATCATCATGAAATTTGTCATGGATGATAATATTGACATATAGATGGGAATGAGTAATTTTGGGGTCATTCGGCCAAAAAACATGGCCGCCAGCAGCCGTCTTGGATTTTACTCTTTGCATGACTAAATCCTTTAGCACGGGCTACAGGTCGTACCTTTAGTCTGATCATCATAAAATTTGTCATGGCTGTTGAAATTGGAATGTAGATGGGAACGAGTCATTTTGGGGTCATTCGGACAAAAAACATGGCCGCCAGTGGCCATCTTGGATTTCAAAATTTAATCCATTAGCACGGGCCACAGGTCGTACTGTTCATCTGATCATCATGAAATTTGTCATGGATGATAATATTGACATGTAGATGGGAACGAGTAATTTTGGGGTCATTCTGCCAAAAAACATGGCCGCCAGTAGCCATCTTGGATTTTACTCTTTGTATGACTAAATTCTTTAGCACGGGCTGCAGGTCGTACCTTTAGTCTGATCATCATTCAATTTGTCATGTATATTAACAATGACATGTAGATGGGAACGAGTAATTTTGGGGTCATTGGTCCAAAAAACATGGTCGCCAGCAGCCATCTTGGATTTTACTCTTTGTATGACTAAATCCTTTAGCACGGGCTACAGGTCCTACTTTTAGTCTGATCAACATAAAATTTGTCAAAAATGTTAATAATGACATGTAGATGGGAACGAGTCATTTTGGGGTCATTAGGCCAAAAAACATGGCCGCCAGCAGCCATCTTGGATTTTACTCTTTGTATGACTAAATCCTTTAGCACGGGCTACAGGTCGTACCTTTAGTCTGATCATCATAAAATTTCTCATGGCTGTTGAAATTGGAATGTAGATGGGAACGAGTCATTTTGGGGTCATTCGGACAAAAAACATGGCCGCCAGTGGCCATCTTGGATTTCAAAATTTAATCCATTAGCACGGGCCGCAGGTCGTACTGTTCTTCTGATCATCATGAAATTTGTCATGGATGATAATATTGACATATAGATGGGAATGAGTAATTTTGGGGTCATTCGGCCAAAAAACATGGCCGTCAGTAGCCATCTTGGATTTTACTCTTTGTATGACTAAATTCTTTAGCACGGGCTGCAGGTCGTACCTTTAGTCTGATCATCATAAAATTTGTCATGTATATTAACAATGACATGTAGATGGGAACGAGTAATTTTGGGGTCATTGGGCCAAAAAACATGGTCGCCAGCAGCCATCTTGGATTTTACTCTTTGTATGACTAAATCCTTTAGCACGGGCTACAGGTCCTACTTTTAGTCTGATCATCATAAAATTTGTCAAAAGTGTTAATAATGACATGTAGATGGGAACGAGTCATTTCGGGGTCATTCGGCCAAAAAATATGGCCGCCAGCAGCCATCTTGGATTTCAAAATTTAATCCATTAGCACGGGCCACAGGTCGTACTGTTCTTCTGATCATCATGAAATTTGTCATGGATGATAATATTGACATGTAGATGGGAACGAGTAATTTTGGGGTCATTCGGCCAAAAAACATGGCCGCCAGCAGCCATCTTGGATTTTACTCTTTGTATGACTAAATTCTTTAGCACGGGCTGCAGGTCGTACCTTTAGTCTGATCATAATAAAATTTGTCATGGATGTTAACAATGAAATGTAGATGGGAACGAGTAATTTTGGGGTCATTTGGCCAAAAACATGGTCGCCAGCAGCCATCTTGGATTTTACTCTTTGTATGACTAAATCCTTTAGCACGGGCTACAGGTCGTACCTTTAGTCTGATCATCATAAAATTTGTCATGGCTGTTGAAATTGGAATGTAGATGGGAACGAGTCATTTTGGGGTAATTCGGACAAAAAACATGGCCGCCAGTGGCCATCTTGGATTTCAAAATTTAATCCATTAGCACGGGCCACAGGTCGTACTGTTCTTCTGATCATCATGAAATTTGTCATGGATGATAATATTGACATATAGATGGGAATGAGTAATTTTGGGGTCATTCGGCCAAAAAACATGGCCGTCAGTAGCCATCTTGGATTTTACTCTTTGTATGACTAAATTCTTTAGCACGGGCTGCAGGTCGTACCTTTAGTCTGATCATCATAAAAATTTTCATGGATGTTAACAATGACATGTAGATTGGAACGAGTCATTTTGGGGTCATTCGGCCAAAAAACATGGCCGCCAGCAGCCGTCTTGGATTTTACTCTTTGCATGACTAAATCCTTTAGCACGGGCTACAGGTCGTACCTTTATTCTGATCATCATAAAAATTTTCATGGATGTTAACAATGACATGTAGATGGGAACGAGTCATTTTGGGGTCATTCGGCCAAAAAACATGGCCGCCAGCAGCCATCTTGGATTTTACTCTTTGTATGACTAAATCCTTTAGCACGGGCTACAGGTCGTACCTTTAGTCTGATCATCATAAAATTTGTCATGGCTGTTGAAATTGGAATGTAGATGGGAACGAGTCATTTTGGGGTCATTCGGACAAAAAACATGGCCGCCAGTGGCCATCTTGGATTTCAAAATTTAATCCATTAGCCCGGGCCACAGGTCGTACTGTTCTTCTGATCATCATGAAATTTGTCATGGATGATAATATTGACATATAGATGGGAATGAGTAATTTTGGGGTCATTCGGCCAAAAAACATGGCCGTCAGTAGCCATCTTGGATTTTACTCTTTGTATGACTAAATTCTTTAGCACGGGCTGCAGGTCGTACCTTTAGTCTGATCATCATAAAATTTGTCTTGGATATTAACAATGACATGTAGATGGGAACGAATAATTTTGGGGTCATTGGTCCAAAAAACATGGTCGCCAGCAGCCATCTTGGATTTTACTCTTTGTATGACTAAATCCTTTAGCACGGGCTACAGGTCCTACTTTTAGTCTGATCAACATAAAATTTGTCCAAAATGTTAATAATGACATGTAGATGGGAACGAGTCATTTTGGGGTCATTCGGACAAAAAACATGGCCGCCAGTGGCCATCTTGGATTTCAAAATTTAATCCATTAGCCCGGGCCACAGGTCGTACTGTTCTTCTGATCATCATGAAATTTGTCATGGATGATAATATTGACATATAGATGGGAATGAGTAATTTTGGGGTCATTCGGCCAAAAAACATGGCCGTCAGTAGCCATCTTGGATTTTACTCTTTGTATGACTAAATTCTTTAGCACGGGCTGCAGGTCGTACCTTTAGTCTGATCATCATAAAATTTGTCATGGCTGTTGAAATTGGAATGTAGATGGGAACGAGTCATTTTGGGGTCATTCGGACATAAAACATGGCCGCCAGTGGCCATCTTGGATTTCAAAATTTAATCCATTAGCACGGGCCACAGGTCGTACTGTTCATCTGATCATCATGAAATTTGTCATGGATGATAATATTGACATGTAGATGGGAACGAGTAATTTTGGGGTCATTCTGCCAAAAAACATGGCCGCCAGTAGCCATCTTGGATTTTACTCTTTGTATGACTAAATTCTTTAGCACGGGCTGCAGGTCGTACCTTTAGTCTGATCATCATTCAATTTGTCATGTATATTAACAATGACATGTAGATGGGAACGAGTAATTTTGGGGTCATTGGTCCAAAAAACATGGTCGCCAGCAGCCATCTTGGATTTTACTCTTTGTATGACTAAATCCTTTAGCACGGGCTACAGGTCCTACTTTTAGTCTGATCAACATAAAATTTGTCAAAAATGTTAATAATGACATGTAGATGGGAACGAGTCATTTTGGGGTCATTCGGCCAAAAAACATGGCCGCCAGCAGCCATCTTGGATTTTACTCTTTGTATGACTAAATCCTTTAGCACGGGCTACAGGTCGTACCTTTAGTCTGATCATCATAAAATTTGTCATGGCTGTTGAAATTGGAATGTAGATGGGAACGAGTCATTTTGGGGTCATTCGGACAAAAAACATGGCCGCCAGTGGCCATCTTGGATTTCAAAATTTAATCCATTAGCACGGGCCGCAGGTCGTACGGTTCTTCTGATCATCATGAAATTTGTCATGGATGATAATATTGACATATAGATGGGAATGAGTAATTTTGGGGTCATTCGGCCAAAAAACATGGCCGTCAGTAGCCATCTTGGATTTTACTCTTTGTATGACTAAATTCTTTAGCACGGGCTGCAGGTCGTACCTTTAGTCTGATCATCATAAAATTTGTCATGTATATTAACAATGACATGTAGATGGGAACGAGTAATTTTGGGGTCATTGGGCCAAAAAACATGGTCGCCAGCAGCCATCTTGGATTTTACTCTTTGTATGACTAAATCCTTTAGCACGGGCTACAGGTCCTACTTTTAGTCTGATCATCATAAAATTTGTCAAAAGTGTTAATAATGACATGTAGATGGGAACGAGTCATTTCGGGGTCATTCGGCCAAAAAATATGGCCGCCAGCAGCCATCTTGGATTTCAAAATTTAATCCATTATAATTAGCACGGGCCACAGGTCGTACTGTTCTTCTGATCATCATGAAATTTGTCATGGATGATAATATTGACATGTAGATGGGAACGAGTAATTTTGGGGTCATTCGGCCAAAAAACATGGCCGCCAGCAGCCATCTTGGATTTTACTCTTTGTATGACTAAATTCTTTAGCACGGGCTGCAGGTCGTACCTTTAGTCTG
Source organism: Siphonodentalium dalli (assembly GCA_032622095.1). Lineage (NCBI taxonomy): Eukaryota > Metazoa > Mollusca > Scaphopoda > Gadilida > Siphonodentaliidae > Siphonodentalium > Siphonodentalium dalli. Next base: position 130,760,023 of record CP136065.1, on the reverse strand, counting down.
ATCATCATAAAATTTGTCATGGATGTTAACAATGAAATGTAGATGGGAACGAGTAATTTTGGGGTCATTGGTCCAAAAACATGGTCGCCAGCAGCCATCTTGGATTTTACTCTTTGTATGACTAAATCCTTTAGCACGGGCTACAGGTCCTACTTTTAGTCTGATCAACATAAAATTTGTCCAAAATGTTAATAATGACATGTAGATGGGAACGAGTCATTTTGGGGTCATTCGGCCAAAAAACATGGCCGCCAGCAGCCATCTTGGATTTTACTCTTTGTATGACTAAATCCTTTAGCACGGGCTACAGGTCGTACCTTTAGTCTGATCATCATAAAATTTGTCATGGCTGTTGAAATTGGAATGTAGATGGGAACGAGTCATTTTGGGGTCATTCGGACAAAAAACATGGCCGCCAGTGGCCATCTTGGATTTCAAAATTTAATCCATTAGCCCGGGCCACAGGTCATACTGTTCTTCTGATCATCATGAAATTTGTCATGGATGATAATATTGACATATAGATGGGAATGAGTAATTTTGGGGTCATTCGGCCAAAAAACATGGCCGCCAGCAGCCGTCTTGGATTTTACTCTTTGCATGACTAAATCCTTTAGCACGGGCTACAGGTCGTACCTTTAGTCTGATCATCATAAAATTTGTCATGGCTGTTGAAATTGGAATGTAGATGGGAACGAGTCATTTTGGGGTCATTCGGACAAAAAACATGGCCGCCAGTGGCCATCTTGGATTTCAAAATTTAATCCATTAGCACGGGCCACAGGTCGTACTGTTCATCTGATCATCATGAAATTTGTCATGGATGATAATATTGACATGTAGATGGGAACGAGTAATTTTGGGGTCATTCTGCCAAAAAACATGGCCGCCAGTAGCCATCTTGGATTTTACTCTTTGTATGACTAAATTCTTTAGCACGGGCTGCAGGTCGTACCTTTAGTCTGATCATCATTCAATTTGTCATGTATATTAACAATGACATGTAGATGGGAACGAGTAATTTTGGGGTCATTGGTCCAAAAAACATGGTCGCCCAGCAGCCATCTTGGATTTTACTCTTTGTATGACTAAATCCTTTAGCACGGGCTACAGGTCCTACTTTTAGTCTGATCAACATAAAATTTGTCAAAAATGTTAATAATGACATGTAGATGGGAACGAGTCATTTTGGGGTCATTAGGCCAAAAAACATGGCCGCCAGCAGCCATCTTGGATTTTACTCTTTGTATGACTAAATCCTTTAGCACGGGCTACAGGTCGTACCTTTAGTCTGATCATCATAAAATTTCTCATGGCTGTTGAAATTGGAATGTAGATGGGAACGAGTCATTTTGGGGTCATTCGGACAAAAAACATGGCCGCCAGTGGCCATCTTGGATTTCAAAATTTAATCCATTAGCACGGGCCGCAGGTCGTACTGTTCTTCTGATCATCATGAAATTTGTCATGGATGATAATATTGACATATAGATGGGAATGAGTAATTTTGGGGTCATTCGGCCAAAAAACATGGCCGTCAGTAGCCATCTTGGATTTTACTCTTTGTATGACTAAATTCTTTAGCACGGGCTGCAGGTCGTACCTTTAGTCTGATCATCATAAAATTTGTCATGTATATTAACAATGACATGTAGATGGGAACGAGTAATTTTGGGGTCATTGGGCCAAAAAACATGGTCGCCAGCAGCCATCTTGGATTTTACTCTTTGTATGACTAAATCCTTTAGCACGGGCTACAGGTCCTACTTTTAGTCTGATCATCATAAAATTTGTCAAAAGTGTTAATAATGACATGTAGATGGGAACGAGTCATTTCGGGGTCATTCGGCCAAAAAATATGGCCGCCAGCAGCCATCTTGGATTTCAAAATTTAATCCATTAGCACGGGCCACAGGTCGTACTGTTCTTCTGATCATCATGAAATTTGTCATGGATGATAATATTGACATGTAGATGGGAACGAGTAATTTTGGGGTCATTCGGCCAAAAAACATGGCCGCCAGCAGCCATCTTGGATTTTACTCTTTGTATGACTAAATTCTTTAGCACGGGCTGCAGGTCGTACCTTTAGTCTGATCATAATAAAATTTGTCATGGATGTTAACAATGAAATGTAGATGGGAACGAGTAATTTTGGGGTCATTTGGCCAAAAACATGGTCGCCAGCAGCCATCTTGGATTTTACTCTTTGTATGACTAAATCCTTTAGCACGGGCTACAGGTCGTACCTTTAGTCTGATCATCATAAAATTTGTCATGGCTGTTGAAATTGGAATGTAGATGGGAACGAGTCATTTTGGGGTAATTCGGACAAAAAACATGGCCGCCAGTGGCCATCTTGGATTTCAAAATTTAATCCATTAGCACGGGCCACAGGTCGTACTGTTCTTCTGATCATCATGAAATTTGTCATGGATGATAATATTGACATATAGATGGGAATGAGTAATTTTGGGGTCATTCGGCCAAAAAACATGGCCGTCAGTAGCCATCTTGGATTTTACTCTTTGTATGACTAAATTCTTTAGCACGGGCTGCAGGTCGTACCTTTAGTCTGATCATCATAAAAATTTTCATGGATGTTAACAATGACATGTAGATTGGAACGAGTCATTTTGGGGTCATTCGGCCAAAAAACATGGCCGCCAGCAGCCGTCTTGGATTTTACTCTTTGCATGACTAAATCCTTTAGCACGGGCTACAGGTCGTACCTTTATTCTGATCATCATAAAAATTTTCATGGATGTTAACAATGACATGTAGATGGGAACGAGTCATTTTGGGGTCATTCGGCCAAAAAACATGGCCGCCAGCAGCCATCTTGGATTTTACTCTTTGTATGACTAAATCCTTTAGCACGGGCTACAGGTCGTACCTTTAGTCTGATCATCATAAAATTTGTCATGGCTGTTGAAATTGGAATGTAGATGGGAACGAGTCATTTTGGGGTCATTCGGACAAAAAACATGGCCGCCAGTGGCCATCTTGGATTTCAAAATTTAATCCATTAGCCCGGGCCACAGGTCATACTGTTCTTCTGATCATCATGAAATTTGTCATGGATGATAATATTGACATATAGATGGGAATGAGTAATTTTGGGGTCATTCGGCCAAAAAACATGGCCGTCAGTAGCCATCTTGGATTTTACTCTTTGTATGACTAAATTCTTTAGCACGGGCTGCAGGTCGTACCTTTAGTCTGATCATCATAAAAATTTTCATGGATGTTAACAATGACATGTAGATTGGAACGAGTCATTTTGGGGTCATTCGGCCAAAAAACATGGCCGCCAGCAGCCGTCTTGGATTTTACTCTTTGCATGACTAAATCCTTTAGCACGGGCTACAGGTCGTACCTTTAGTCTGATCATCATAAAATTTGTCATGGCTGTTGAAATTGGAATGTAGATGGGAACGAGTCATTTTGGGGTCATTCGGACAAAAAACATGGCCGCCAGTGGCCATCTTGGATTTCAAAATTTAATCCATTAGCACGGGCCACAGGTCGTACTGTTCATCTGATCATCATGAAATTTGTCATGGATGATAATATTGACATGTAGATGGGAACGAGTAATTTTGGGGTCATTCTGCCAAAAAACATGGCCGCCAGTAGCCATCTTGGATTTTACTCTTTGTATGACTAAATTCTTTAGCACGGGCTGCAGGTCGTACCTTTAGTCTGATCATCATTCAATTTGTCATGTATATTAACAATGACATGTAGATGGGAACGAGTAATTTTGGGGTCATTGGTCCAAAAAACATGGTCGCCAGCAGCCATCTTGGATTTTACTCTTTGTATGACTAAATCCTTTAGCACGGGCTACAGGTCCTACTTTTAGTCTGATCAACATAAAATTTGTCAAAAATGTTAATAATGACATGTAGATGGGAACGAGTCATTTTGGGGTCATTCGGCCAAAAAACATGGCCGCCAGCAGCCATCTTGGATTTTACTCTTTGTATGACTAAATCCTTTAGCACGGGCTACAGGTCGTACCTTTAGTCTGATCATCATAAAATTTGTCATGGCTGTTGAAATTGGAATGTAGATGGGAACGAGTCATTTTGGGGTCATTCGGACAAAAAACATGGCCGCCAGTGGCCATCTTGGATTTCAAAATTTAATCCATTAGCACGGGCCGCAGGTCGTACTGTTCTTCTGATCATCATGAAATTTGTCATGGATGATAATATTGACATATAGATGGGAATGAGTAATTTTGGGGTCATTCGGCCAAAAAACATGGCCGTCAGTAGCCATCTTGGATTTTACTCTTTGTATGACTAAATTCTTTAGCACGGGCTGCAGGTCGTACCTTTAGTCTGATCATCATAAAAATTTTCATGGATGTTAACAATGACATGTAGATTGGAACGAGTCATTTTGGGGTCATTCGGCCAAAAAACATGGCCGCCAGCAGCCGTCTTGGATTTTACTCTTTGCATGACTAAATCCTTTAGCACGGGCTACAGGTCGTACCTTTATTCTGATCATCATAAAAATTTTCATGGATGTTAACAATGACATGTAGATGGGAACGAGTCATTTTGGGGTCATTCGGCCAAAAAACATGGCCGCCAGCAGCCATCTTGGATTTTACTCTTTGTATGACTAAATCCTTTAGCACGGGCTACAGGTCGTACCTTTAGTCTGATCATCATAAAATTTGTCATGGCTGTTGAAATTGGAATGTAGATGGGAACGAGTCATTTTGGGGTCATTCGGACAAAAAACATGGCCGCCAGTGGCCATCTTGTATTTCAAAATTTAATCCATTAGCCCGGGCCACAGGTCATACTGTTCTTCTGATCATCATGAAATTTGTCATGGATGATAATATTGACATATAGATGGGAATGAGTAATTTTGGGGTCATTCGGCCAAAAAACATGGCCGTCAGTAGCCATCTTGGATTTTACTCTTTGTATGACTAAATTCTTTAGCACGGGCTGCAGGTCGTACCTTTAGTCTGATCATCATAAAAATTTTCATGGATGTTAACAATGACATGTAGATTGGAACGAGTGATTTTGGGGTCATTCGGCCAAAAAACATGGCCGCCAGCAGCCGTCTTGGATTTTACTCTTTGCATGACTAAATCCTTTAGCACGGGCTACAGGTCGTACCTTTAGTCTGATCATCATAAAATTTGTCATGGCTGTTGAAATTGGAATGTAGATGGGAACGAGTCATTTTGGGGTCATTCGGACAAAAAACATGGCCGCCAGTGGCCATCTTGGATTTCAAAATTTAATCCATTAGCACGGGCCACAGGTCGTACTGTTCATCTGATCATCATGAAATTTGTCATGGATGATAATATTGACATGTAGATGGGAACGAGTAATTTTGGGGTCATTCTGCCAAAAAACATGGCCGCCAGTAGCCATCTTGGATTTTACTCTTTGTATGACTAAATTCTTTAGCACGGGCTGCAGGTCGTACCTTTAGTCTGATCATCATTCAATTTGTCATGTATATTAACAATGACATGTAGATGGGAACGAGTAATTTTGGGGTCATTGGTCCAAAAAACATGGTCGCCAGCAGCCATCTTGGATTTTACTCTTTGTATGACTAAATCCTTTGTCAAAAATGTTAATAATGACATGTAGATGGGAACGAGTCATTTTGGGGTCATTCGGCCAAAAAACATGGCCGCCAGCAGCCATCTTGGATTTTACTCTTTGTATGACTAAATCCTTTAGCACGGGCTACAGGTCGTACCTTTAGTCTGATCATCATAAAATTTGTCATGGCTGTTGAAATTGGAATGTAGATGGGAACGAGTCATCTTGGGGTCATGCGGACAAAAAACATGGCCGCCAGTGGCCATCTTGGATTTCAAAATTTAATCCATTAGCACGGGCCGCAGGTCGTACTGTTCTTCTGATCATCATGAAATTTGTCATGGATGATAATATTGACATATAGATGGGAATGAGTAATTTTGGGGTCATTCGGCCAAAAAACATGGCCGTCAGTAGCCATCTTGGATTTTACTCTTTGTATGACTAAATTCTTTAGCACGGGCTGCAGGTCGTACCTTTAGTATGATCATCATAAAATTTGTCATGGATGTTAACAATGCAATGTAGATGGGAACGAGTAATTTTGGGGTCATTCGGCCAAAAACATGGTCGCCAGCAGCCATCTTGGATTTTACTCTTTGTATGACTAAATCCTTTAGCATGGGCTACAGGTCGTACCTTTAGTCTGATCATCATAAAATTTGTCATGGATGTTAACAATGACATGTAGATTGGAACGAGTCATTTTGGGGTCATTGGGCCAAAAAACATGGCCGCCAGCAGCCGTCTTGGATTTTACTCTTTGTATGACTAAATCCTTTAGCACGGGCTACAGGTCGTACCTTTAGTCTGATCATCATAAAATTTGTCATGGCTGTTGAAATTGGAATGTAGATGGGAACGAGTCATTTTGGGGTAATTCGGACAAAAAACATGGCCGCCAGTGGCCATCTTGGATTTCAAAATTTAATCCATTAGCACGGGCCACAGGTCGTACTGTTCTTCTGATCATCATGAAATTTGTCATGGATGATAATATTGACATATAGATGGGAATGAGTAATTTTGGGGTCATTCGGCCAAAAAACATGGCCGTCAGTAGCCATCTTGGATTTTACTCTTTGTATGACTAAATTCTTTAGCACGGGCTGCAGGTCGTACCTTTAGTCTGATCATCATAAAAATTTTCATGGATGTTAACAATGACATGTAGATTGGAACGAGTCATTTTGGGGTCATTCGGCCAAAAAACATGGCCGCCAGCAGCCGTCTTGGATTTTACTCTTTCCCAGGCGAGATGTAATTCATGATTTCATGAATGTTCATGAACCAGTCATGAACATTCATGAACAGTTCATGAACATGCATGATTGGTTCATTAAACAATTTCATGAACAATAATTCATGAACTGTTCATGAACATAGTTCATAAATGTTCATGAACTTTTTTATGAACTTTATGAATCAATATGATTCATAAATGTTCATGAAATGTTCATGATTGAGTCAAATTCTCTGAGTCCATAAAATGAGTGCGTTATAATTCAATAAATTGATAAGATTCATTATAAAGCATTTGACATGAACTTTCTTGAATGTAGATGGTTGAGAATACTGTCCTTTTTAATCAAGTGTCTCTGACATATTTTACATTCAAATTTTGTCTTCCCATGTACTGAAATTTTAGAGAAACTGTTTTGTTGCATCCACTATCATTGTAATAAGTTTAGCTTCCTCTATGTTACAAGGGGCGATTTTTAATTGGCTCCAATATTAACCAGGAACCTTTCTAAGGACTGCATTGATTGGAGGCACTCTGGAGGAACTAAATTGATTGGCTAGCTGTGGAATCTGGCGCCAAATTTTAATCTTCACCTTACGCCATTTTAATGTTTGGTTTTGCCCTGATAGAATCATTTGAGGATTTTATTGTTTACCATTATCCAGTTAACATCCATCATGGAATTTGAGACCTCATGCTACAAACCTGGAGATAGAATTACCGATTTTTTCAAAGGAACTTTATACACTGGCTGTCATATGTGCCATTAATGGTGAGTTTGTTTATTAACTAAAATGTGATCCCATCTCTAGATCTGTTTGGTTTGGATAAACAACTTCACAGACAAATCATATAACATTGTTGAGATATATTTTATTTGATTATAGCTGTGTGATTCAGAGGAGCCATGTACTTAATTACTTTAACTTTGTAGTAGTAAGTTGTAGAGTTGTTCCTTGGATGCATGGCTATTTAGTATAATCTAACCTCTGTGCTGTACTGTTGCGTAATTAACAATAATTCTAAGCTCTCCACCTGATTTGAGTAAACATTAAATTGTGGGTCACTGTGTGAGGACAAGTGACTTGTCTGCCCAGCTGTGTGGCACACATAAAGTCCCAAAATAAGGGTTTAATCAAGTTTATGAATCTGAGTATCCAGGTCTTGAGTTCAAGAACTCGTATTTGTTCATAAAAAATTCATGAAATTTTATGAATTATTCATGAATGGTTCATAAAATATTCATGAATTATTCATGAATGGTTCATAAAATATTCATGAATTGTTTATGAACTATTCATGAATGGTTCATAAAATTTCATGAATGGTTCATAAACAAATTCATTGAATCGTAATCTATGAAATGTGTTCATGAACTGGTTCATGAACCATTCAGTTCATGAACTCTTCAAAATGGTTCATGAAAATTCATAAATGACAAATGTCCTACTTCCAGTTCATGAATGTTCATGAACAGTTCATGAACCGTTCTTGAATATTGTTCATGAACTATTCATGAACATTCATGAATTATTCATGAACATTACGCAGGGGTTGCATGACTAAATCCTTTAGCACGGGCTACAGGTCGTACCTTTAGTCTGATCATCATAAAAATTTTCATGGATGTTAACAATGACATGTAGATTGGAACGAGTCATTTTGGGGTCATTCGGCCAAAAAACATGGCCGCCAGCAGCCGTCTTGGATTTTACTCTTTGCATGACTAAATCCTTTAGCACGGGCTACAGGTCGTACCTTTAGTCTGATCATCATAAAATTTGTCATGGCTGTTGAAATTGGAATGTAGATGGGAACGAGTCATTTTGGGGTCATTCGGACAAAAAACATGGCCGCCAGTGGCCATCTTGGATTTCAAAATTTAATCCATTAGCACGGGCCACAGGTCGTACTGTTCATCTGATCATCATGAAATTTGTCATGGATGATAATATTGACATGTAGATGGGAACGAGTAATTTTGGGGTCATTCTGCCAAAAAACATGGCCGCCAGTAGCCATCTTGGATTTTACTCTTTGTATGACTAAATTCTTTAGCACGGGCTGCAGGTCGTACCTTTAGTCTGATCATCATTCAATTTGTCATGTATATTAACAATGACATGTAGATGGGAACGAGTAATTTTGGGGTCATTGGTCCAAAAAACATGGTCGCCAGCAGCCATCTTGGATTTTACTCTTTGTATGACTAAATCCTTTAGCACGGGCTACAGGTCCTACTTTTAGTCTGATCAACATAAAATTTGTCAAAAATGTTAATAATGACATGTAGATGGGAACGAGTCATTTTGGGGTCATTCGGCCAAAAAACATGGCCGCCAGCAGCCATCTTGGATTTTACTCTTTGTATGACTAAATCCTTTAGCACGGGCTACAGGTCGTACCTTTAGTCTGATCATCATAAAATTTGTCATGGCTGTTGAAATTGGAATGTAGATGGGAACGAGTCATTTTGGGGTCATTCGGACAAAAAACATGGCCGCCAGTGGCCATCTTGGATTTCAAAATTTAATCCATTAGCACGGGCCGCAGGTCGTACTGTTCTTCTGATCATCATGAAATTTGTCATGGATGATAATATTGACATATAGATGGGAATGAGTAATTTTGGGGTCATTCGGCCAAAAAACATGGCCGTCAGTAGCCATCTTGGATTTTACTCTTTGTATGACTAAATTCTTTAGCACGGGCTGCAGGTCGTACCTTTAGTCTGATCATCATAAAATTTGTCATGTATATTAACAATGACATGTAGATGGGAACGAGTAATTTTGGGGTCATTGGGCCAAAAAACATGGTCGCCAGCAGCCATCTTGGATTTTACTCTTTGTATGACTAAATCCTTTAGCACGGGCTACAGGTCCTACTTTTAGTCTGATCATCATAAAATTTGTCAAAAGTGTTAATAATGACATGTAGATGGGAACGAGTCATTTCGGGGTCATTCGGCCAAAAAATATGGCCGCCAGCAGCCATCTTGGATTTCAAAATTTAATCCATTAGCACGGGCCACAGGTCGTACTGTTCTTCTGATCATCATGAAATTTGTCATGGATGATAATATTGACATGTAGATGGGAACGAGTAATTTTGGGGTCATTCGGCCAAAAAACATGGCCGCCAGCAGCCATCTTGGATTTTACTCTTTGTATGACTAAATTCTTTAGCACGGGCTGCAGGTCGTACCTTTAGTCTGATCATCATAAAATTTGTCATGGATGTTAACAATGAAATGTAGATGGGAACGAGTAATTTTGGGGTCATTCGGCCAAAAACATGGTCGCCAGCAGCCATCTTGGATTTTACTCTTTGTATGACTAAATCCTTTAGCATGGGCTACAGGTCGTACCTTTAGTCTGATCATCATAAAATTTGTCATGGATGTTAACAATGACATGTAGATTGGAACGAGTCATTTTGGGGTCATTGGGCCAAAAAACATGGCCGCCAGCAGCCGTCTTGGATTTTACTCTTTGTATGACTAAATCCTTTAGCACGGGCTACAGGTCGTACCTTTAGTCTGATCATCATAAAATTTGTCATGGCTGTTGAAATTGGAATGTAGATGGGAACGAGTCATTTTGGGGTAATTCGGACAAAAAACATGGCCGCCAGTGGCCATCTTGGATTTCAAAATTTAATCCATTAGCACGGGCCACAGGTCGTACTGTTCTTCTGATCATCATGAAATTTGTCATGGATGATAATATTGACATATAGATGGGAATGAGTAATTTTGGGGTCATTCGGCCAAAAAACATGGCCGTCAGTAGCCATCTTGGATTTTACTCTTTGTATGACTAAATTCTTTAGCACGGGCTGCAGGTCGTACCTTTAGTCTGATCATCATAAAAATTTTCATGGATGTTAACAATGACATGTAGATTGGAACGAGTCATTTTGGGGTCATTCGGCCAAAAAACATGGCCGCCAGCAGCCGTCTTGGATTTTACTCTTTGCATGACTAAATCCTTTAGCACGGGCTACAGGTCGTACCTTTAGTCTGATCATCATAAAATTTGTCATGGCTGTTGAAATTGGAATGTAGATGGGAACGAGTCATTTTGGGGTCATTCGGACAAAAAACATGGCCGCCAGTGGCCATCTTGGATTTCAAAATTTAATCCATTAGCACGGGCCACAGGTCGTACTGTTCATCTGATCATCATGAAATTTGTCATGGATGATAATATTGACATGTAGATGGGAACGAGAAATTTTGGGGTCATTCTGCCAAAAAACATGGCCGCCAGTAGCCATCTTGGATTTTACTCTTTGTATGACTAAATTCTTTAGCACGGGCTGCAGGTCGTACCTTTAGTCTGATCATCATAAAATTTGTCATGGATGTTAACAATGAAATGTAGATGGGAACGAGTAATTTTGGGGTCATTCGGCCAAAAACATGGTCGCCAGCAGCCATCTTGGATTTTACTCTTTGTATGACTAAATCCTTTAGCATGGGCTACAGGTCGTACCTTTAGTCTGATCATCATAAAATTTGTCATGGATGTTAACAATGACATGTAGATTGGAACGAGTCATTTTGGGGTCATTGGGCCAAAAAACATGGCCGCCAGCAGCCGTCTTGGATTTTACTCTTTGTATGACTAAATCCTTTAGCACGGGCTACAGGTCGTACCTTTAGTCTGATCATCATAAAATTTGTCATGGCTGTTGAAATTGGAATGTAGATGGGAACGAGTCATTTTGGGGTAATTCGGACAAAAAACATGGCCGCCAGTGGCCATCTTGGATTTCAAAATTTAATCCATTAGCACGGGCCACAGGTCGTACTGTTCTTCTGATCATCATGAAATTTGTCATGGATGATAATATTGACATATAGATGGGAATGAGTAATTTTGGGGTCATTCGGCCAAAAAACATGGCCGTCAGTAGCCATCTTGGATTTTACTCTTTGTATGACTAAATTCTTTAGCACGGGCTGCAGGTCGTACCTTTAGTCTGATCATCATAAAAAATTTCATGGATGTTAACAATGACATGTAGATTGGAACGAGTCATTTTGGGGTCATTCGGCCAAAAAACATGGCCGCCAGCAGCCGTCTTGGATTTTACTCTTTGCTTGACTAAATCCTTTAGCACGGGCTACAGGTCGTACCTTTAGTCTGATCATCATAAAAAATTTCATGGATGTTAACAATGACATGTAGATTGGAACGAGTCATTTTGGGGTCATTCGGCCAAAAAACATGGCCGCCAGCAGCCGTCTTGGATTTTACTCTTTGCATGACTAAATCCTTTAGCACGGGCTACAGGTCGTACCTTTAGTCTGATCATCATAAAATTTGTCATGGCTGTTGAAATTGGAATGTAGATGGGAACTAGTCATTTTGGGGTCATTCGGACAAAAAACATGGCCGCCAGTGGCCATCTTGGATTTCAAAATTTAATCCATTAGCACGGGCCACAGGTCGTACTGTTCATCTGATCATCATGAAAATTGTCATGGATGATAATATTGACATGTAGATGGGAACGAGTAATTTTGGGGTCATTCTGCCAAAAAACATGGCCGCCAGTAGCCATCTTGGATTTTACTCTTTGTATGACTAAATTCTTTAGCACGGGCTGCAGGTCGTACCTTTAGTCTGATCATCATTCAATTTGTCATGTATATTAACAATGACATGTAGATGGGAACGAGTAATTTTGGGGTCATTGGTCCAAAAAACATGGTCGCCAGCAGCCATCTTGGATTTTACTCTTTGTATGACTAAATCCTTTAGCACGGGCTACAGGTCCTACTTTTAGTCTGATCAACATAAAATTTGTCAAAAATGTTAATAATGACATGTAGATGGGAACGAGTCATTTTGGGGTCATTCGGCCAAAAAACATGGCCGCCAGCAGCCATCTTGGATTTTACTCTTTGTATGACTAAATCCTTTAGCACGGGCTACAGGTCGTACCTTTAGTCTGATCATCATAAAATTTGTCATGGCTGTTGAAATTGGAATGTAGATGGGAACGAGTCATTTTGGGGTCATTCGGACAAAAAACATGGCCGCCAGTGGCCATCTTGGATTTCAAAATTTAATCCATTAGCACGGGCCGCAGGTCGTACTGTTCTTCTGATCATCATGAAATTTGTCATGGATGATAATATTGACATATAGATGGGAATGAGTAATTTTGGGGTCATTCGGCCAAAAAACATGGCCGTCAGTTGCCATCTTGGATTTTACTCTTTGTATGACTAAATTCTTTAGCACGGGCTGCAGGTCGTACCTTTAGTCTGATCATCATAAAATTTGTCATGTATATTAACAATGACATGTAGATGGGAACGAGTAATTTTGGGGTCATTGGGCCAAAAAACATGGTCGCCAGCAGCCATCTTGGATTTTACTCTTTGTATGACTAAATCCTTTAGCACGGGCTACAGGTCCTACTTTTAGTCTGATCTTCATAAAATTTGTCAAAAGTGTTAATAATGACATGTAGATGGGAACGAGTCATTTCGGGGTCATTCGGCCAAAAAATATGGCCGCCAGCAGCCATCTTGGATTTCAAAATTTAATCCATTAGCACGGGCCACAGGTCGTACTGTTCTTCTGATCATCATGAAATTTGTCATGGATGATAATATTGACATGTAGATGGGAACGAGTAATTTTGGGGTCATTCGGCCAAAAAACATGGCCGCCAGCAGCCATCTTGGATTTTACTCTTTGTATGACTAAATTCTTTAGCACGGGCTGCAGGTCGTACCTTTAGTCTGATCATCATAAAATTTGTCATGGATGTTAACAATGAAATGTAGATGGGAACGAGTAATTTTGGGGTCATTCGGCCAAAAACATGGTCGCCAGCAGCCATCTTGGATTTTACTCTTTGTATGACTAAATCCTTTAGCATGGGCTACAGGTCGTACCTTTAGTCTGATCATCATAAACTTTGTCATGGATGTTAACAATGACATGTAGATTGGAACGAGTCATTTTGGGGTCATTGGGCCAAAAAACATGGCCGCCAGCAGCCGTCTTGGATTTTACTCTTTGTATGACTAAATCCTTTAGCACGGGCTACAGGTCGTACCTTTAGTCTGATCATCATAAAATTTGTCATGGCTGTTGAAATTGGAATGTAGATGGGAACGAGTCATTTTGGGGTAATTCGGACAAAAAACATGGCCGCCAGTGGCCATCTTGGATTTCAAAATTTAATCCATTAGCACGGGCCACAGGTCGTACTGTTCTTCTGATCATCATGAAATTTGTCATGGATGATAATATTGACATATAGATGGGAATGAGTAATTTTGGGGTCATTCGGCCAAAAAACATGGCCGTCAGTAGCCATCTTGGATTTTACTCTTTGTATGACTAAATTCTTTAGCACGGGCTGCAGGTCGTACCTTTAGTCTGATCATCATAAAAATTTTCATGGATGTTAACAATGACATGTAGATTGGAACGAGTGATTTTGGGGTCATTCGGCCAAAAAACATGGCCGCCAGCAGCCGTCTTGGATTTTACTCTTTGCATGACTAAATCCTTTAGCACGGGCTACAGGTCGTACCTTTAGTCTGATCATCATAAAATTTGTCATGGCTGTTGAAATTGGAATGTAGATGGGAACGAGTCATTTTGGGGTCATTCGGACAAAAAACATGGCCGCCAGTGGCCATCTTGGATTTCAAAATTTAATCCATTAGCACGGGCCACAGGTCGTACTGTTCATCTGATCATCATGAAATTTGTCATGGATGATAATATTGACATGTAGATGGGAACGAGTAATTTTGGGGTCATTCTGCCAAAAAACATGGCCGCCAGTAGCCATCTTGGATTTTACTCTTTGTATGACTAAATTCTTTAGCACGGGCTGCAGGTCGTACCTTTAGTCTGATCATCATTCAATTTGTCATGTATATTAACAATGACATGTAGATGGGAACGAGTAATTTTGGGGTCATTGGTCCAAAAAACATGGTCGCCAGCAGCCATCTTGGATTTTACTCTTTGTATGACTAAATCCTTTGTCAAAAATGTTAATAATGACATGTAGATGGGAACGAGTCATTTTGGGGTCATTCGGCCAAAAAACATGGCCGCCAGCAGCCATCTTGGATTTTACTCTTTGTATGACTAAATCCTTTAGCACGGGCTACAGGTCGTACCTTTAGTCTGATCATCATAAAATTTGTCATGGCTGTTGAAATTGGAATGTAGATGGGAACGAGTCATCTTGGGGTCATGCGGACAAAAAACATGGCCGCCAGTGGCCATCTTGGATTTCAAAATTTAATCCATTAGCACGGGCCGCAGGTCGTACTGTTCTTCTGATCATCATGAAATTTGTCATGGATGATAATATTGACATATAGATGGGAATGAGTAATTTTGGGGTCATTCGGCCAAAAAACATGGCCGTCAGTAGCCATCTTGGATTTTACTCTTTGTATGACTAAATTCTTTAGCACGGGCTGCAGGTCGTACCTTTAGTCTGATCATCATAAAATTTGTCATGTATATTAACAATGACATGTAGATGGGAACGAGTAATTTTGGGGTCATTGGGCCAAAAAACATGGTCGCCAGCAGCCATCTTGGATTTTACTCTTTGTATGACTAAATCCTTTAGCACGGGCTACAGGTCCTACTTTTAGTCTGATCTTCATAAAATTTGTCAAAAGTGTTAATAATGACATGTAGATGGGAACGAGTCATTTCGGGGTCATTCGGCCAAAAAATATGGCCGCCAGCAGCCATCTTGGATTTCAAAATTTAATCCATTAGCACGGGCCACAGGTCGTACTGTTCTTCTGATCATCATGAAATTTGTCATGGATGATAATATTGACATGTAGATGGGAACGAGTAATTTTGGGGTCATTCGGCCAAAAAACATGGCCGCCAGCAGCCATCTTGGATTTTACTCTTTGTATGACTAAATTCTTTAGCACGGGCTGCAGGTCGTACCTTTAGTCTGATCATCATAAAATTTGTCATGGATGTTAACAATGAAATGTAGATGGGAACGAGTAATTTTGGGGTCATTCGGCCAAAAACATGGTCGCCAGCAGCCATCTTGGATTTTACTCTTTGTATGACTAAATCCTTTAGCATGGGCTACAGGTCGTACCTTTAGTCTGATCATCATAAACTTTGTCATGGATGTTAACAATGACATGTAGATTGGAACGAGTCATTTTGGGGTCATTGGGCCAAAAAACATGGCCGCCAGCAGCCGTCTTGGATTTTACTCTTTGTATGACTAAATCCTTTAGCACGGGCTACAGGTCGTACCTTTAGTCTGATCATCATAAAATTTGTCATGGCTGTTGAAATTCGAATGTAGATGGGAACGAGTCATTTTGGGGTCATTCGGACAAAAAACAATCTTGGATTTCAAAATTTAATCCATTAGCACGGGCCACAGGTCGTACTGTTCTTCTGATCATCATGAAATTTGTCATGGATGATAATATTGACATATAGATGGGAATGAGTCATTTTGGGGTCATTCGACCAAAAAACATGGCCGTCAGTAGCCATCTTGGATTTTACTCTTTGTATGACTAAATTCTTTAGCACGGGCTGCAGGTCGTACCTTTAGTCTGATCATCATAAAATTTGTCATGGCTGTTGAAATTGGAATGTAGATGGGAACGAGTCATTTTGGGGTCATTCGGACAAAAAACATGGCCGCCAGTGGCCATCTTGGATTTCAAAATTTAATCCATTAGCACGGGCCACAGGTCGTACTGTTCATCTGATCATCATGAAATTTGTCATGGATGATAATATTGACATGTAGATGGGAACGAGTAATTTTGGGGTCATTCTGCCAAAAAACATGGCCGCCAGTAGCCATCTTGGATTTTACTCTTTGTATGACTAAATTCTTTAGCACGGGCTGCAGGTCGTACCTTTAGTCTGATCATCATTCAATTTGTCATGTATATTAACAATGACATGTAGATGGGAACGAGTAATTTTGGGGTCATTGGTCCAAAAAACATGGTCGCCAGCAGCCATCTTGGATTTTACTCTTTGTATGACTAAATCCTTTAGCACGGGCTACAGATCCTACTTTTAGTCTGATCAACATAAAATTTGTCAAAAATGTTAATAATGACATGTAGATGGGAACGAGTCATTTTGGGGTCATTCGGCCAAAAAACATGGCCGCCAGCAGCCATCTTGGATTTTACTCTTTGTATGACTAAATCCTTTAGCACGGGCTACAGGTCGTACCTTTAGTCTGATCATCATAAAATTTGTCATCGCTGTTGAAATTGGAATGTAGATGGGAACGAGTCATCTTGGGGTCATGCGGACAAAAAACATGGCCGCCAGTGGCCATCTTGGATTTCAAAATTTAATCCATTAGCACGGGCCGCAGGTCGTACTGTTCTTCTGATCATCATGAAATTTGTCATGGATGATAATATTGACATATAGATGGGAATGAGTAATTTTGGGGTCATTCGGCCAAAAAACATGGCCGTCAGTAGCCATCTTGGATTTTACTCTTTGTATGACTAAATTCTTTAGCACGGGCTGCAGGTCGTACCTTTAGTCTGATCATCATAAAATTTGTCATGTATATTAACAATGACATGTAGATGGGAACGAGTAATTTTGGGGTCATTGGGCCAAAAAACATGGTCGCCAGCAGCCATCTTGGATTTTACTCTTTGTATGACTAAATCCTTTAGCACGGGCTACAGGTCCTACTTTTAGTCTGATCATCATAAAATTTGTCAAAAGTGTTAATAATGACATGTAGATGGGAACGAGTCATTTCGGGGTCATTCGGCCAAAAAATTTGGCCGCCAGCAGCCATCTTGGATTTCAAAATTTAATCCATTAGCACGGGCCACAGGTCGTACTGTTCTTCTGATCATCATGAAATTTGTCATGGATGATAATATTGACATGTAGATGGGAACGAGTAATTTTGGGGTCATTCGGCCAAAAAACATGGCCGCCAGCAGCCATCTTGGATTTTACTCTTTGTATGACTAAATTCTTTAGCACGGGCTGCAGGTCGTACCTTTAGTCTGATCATCATAAAATTTGTCATGGATGTTAACAATGAAATGTAGATGGGAACGAGTAATTTTGGGGTCATTCGGCCAAAAACATGGTCGCCAGCAGCCATCTTGGATTTTACTCTTTGTATGACTAAATCCTTTAGCATGGGCTACAGGTCGTACCTTTAGTCTGATCATCATAAAATTTGTCATGGATGTTAACAATGACATGTAGATGGGAACGAGTCATTTCGGGGTCATTCGGCCAAAAAATATGGCCGCCAGCAGCCATCTTGGATTTCAAAATTTAATCCATTAGCACGGGCCACAGGTCGTACTGTTCTTCTGATCATCATGAAATTTGTCATGGATGATAATATTGACATGTAGATGGGAACGAGTAATTTTGGGGTCATTCGGCCAAAAAACATGGCCGCCAGCAGCCATCTTGGATTTTACTCTTTGTATGACTAAATTCTTTAGCACGGGCTGCAGGTCGTACCTTTAGTCTGATCATCATAAAATTTGTCATGGATGTTAACAATGAAATGTAGATGGGAACGAGTAATTTTGGGGTCATTCGGCCAAAAACATGGTCGCCAGCAGCCATCTTGGATTTTACTCTTTGTATGACTAAATCCTTTAGCATGGGCTACAGGTCGTACCTTTAGTCTGATCATCATAAAATTTGTCATGGATGTTAACAATGACATGTAGATTGGAACGAGTCATTTTGGGGTCATTGGGCCAAAAAACATGGCCGCCAGCAGCCGTCTTGGATTTTACTCTTTGTATGACTAAATCCTTTAGCACGGGCTACAGGTCGTACCTTTAGTCTGATCATCATAAAATTTGTCATGGCTGTTGAAATTGGAATGTAGATGGGAACGAGTCATTTTGGGGTAATTCGGACAAAAAACATGGCCGCCAGTGGCCATCTTGGATTTCAAAATTTAATCCATTAGCACGGGCCACAGGTCGTACTGTTCTTCTGATCATCATGAAATTTGTCATGGATGATAATATTGACATATAGATGGGAATGAGTAATTTTGGGGTCATTCGGCCAAAAAACATGGCCGTCAGTAGCCATCTTGGATTTTACTCTTTGTATGACTAAATTCTTTAGCACGGGCTGCAGGTCGTACCTTTAGTCTGATCATCATAAAAATTTTCATGGATGTTAACAATGACATGTAGATTGGAACGAGTGATTTTGGGGTCATTCGGCCAAAAAACATGGCCGCCAGCAGCCGTCTTGGATTTTACTCTTTGCATGACTAAATCCTTTAGCACGGGCTACAGGTCGTACCTTTAGTCTGATCATCATAAAATTTGTCATGGCTGTTGAAATTGGAATGTAGATGGGAACGAGTCATTTTGGGGTCATTCGGACAAAAAACATGGCCGCCAGTGGCCATCTTGGATTTCAAAATTTAATCCATTAGCACGGGCCACAGGTCGTACTGTTCATCTGATCATCATGAAATTTGTCATGGATGATAATATTGACATGTAGATGGGAACGAGTAATTTTGGGGTCATTCTGCCAAAAAACATGGCCGCCAGTAGCCATCTTGGATTTTACTCTTTGTATGACTAAATTCTTTAGCACGGGCTGCAGGTCGTACCTTTAGTCTGATCATCATTCAATTTGTCATGTATATTAACAATGACATGTAGATGGGAACGAGTAATTTTGGGGTCATTGGTCCAAAAAACATGGTCGCCAGCAGCCATCTTGGATTTTACTCTTTGTATGACTAAATCCTTTAGCACGGGCTACAGGTCCTACTTTTAGTCTGATCAACATAAAATTTGTCAAAAATGTTAATAATGACATGTAGATGGGAACGAGTCATTTTGGGGTCATTCGGCCAAAAAACATGGCCGCCAGCAGCCATCTTGGATTTTACTCTTTGTATGACTAAATCCTTTAGCACGGGCTACAGGTCGTACCTTTAGTCTGATCATCATAAAATTTGTCATGGCTGTTGAAATTGGAATGTAGATGGGAACGAGTCATTTTGGGGTCATGCGGACAAAAAACATGGCCGCCAGTGGCCATCTTGGATTTCAAAATTTAATCCATTAGCACGGGCCGCAGGTCGTACTGTTCTTCTGATCATCATGAAATTTGTCATGGATGATAATATTGACATATAGATGGGAATGAGTAATTTTGGGGTCATTCGGCCAAAAAACATGGCCGTCAGTAGCCATCTTGGATTTTACTCTTTGTATGACTAAATTCTTTAGCACGGGCTGCAGGTCGTACCTTTAGTCTGATCATCATAAAATTTGTCATGTATATTAACAATGACATGTAGATGGGAACGAGTAATTTTGGGGTCATTGGGCCAAAAAACATGGTCGCCAGCAGCCATCTTGGATTTTACTCTTTGTATGACTAAATCCTTTAGCACGGGCTACAGGTCCTACTTTTAGTCTGATCATCATAAAATTTGTCAAAAGTGTTAATAATGACATGTAGATGGGAACGAGTCATTTCGGGGTCATTCGGCCAAAAAATATGGCCGCCAGCAGCCATCTTGGATTTCAAAATTTAATCCATTAGCACGGGCCACAGGTCGTACTGTTCTTCTGATCATCATGAAATTTGTCATGGATGATAATATTGACATGTAGATGGGAACGAGTAATTTTGGGGTCATTCGGCCAAAAAACATGGCCGCCAGCAGCCATCTTGGATTTTACTCTTTGTATGACTAAATTCTTTAGCACGGGCTGCAGGTCGTACCTTTAGTCTGATCATCATAAAATTTGTCATGGATGTTAACAATGAAATGTAGATGGGAACGAGTAATTTTGGGGTCATTCGGCCAAAAACATGGTCGCCAGCAGCCATCTTGGATTTTACTCTTTGTATGACTAAATCCTTTAGCATGGGCTACAGGTCGTACCTTTAGTCTGATCATCATAAACTTTGTCATGGATGTTAACAATGACATGTAGATTGGAACGAGTCATTTTGGGGTCATTGGGCCAAAAAACATGGCCGCCAGCAGCCGTCTTGGATTTTACTCTTTGTATGACTAAATCCTTTAGCACGGGCTACAGGTCGTACCTTTAGTCTGATCATCATAAAATTTGTCATGGCTGTTGAAATTCGAATGTAGATGGGAACGAGTCATTTTGGGGTCATTCGGACAAAAAACAATCTTGGATTTCAAAATTAATCCATTAGCACGGGCCACAGGTCGTACTGTTCTTCTGATCATCATGAAATTTGTCATGGATGATAATATTGACATATAGATGGGAATGAGTCCATTTTGGGGTCATTCGACCAAAAAACATGGCCGTCAGTAGCCATCTTGGATTTTACTCTTTGTATGACTAAATTCTTTAGCACGGGCTGCAGGTCGTACCTTTAGTCTGATCATCATAAAATTTGTCATGGCTGTTGAAATTGGAATGTAGATGGGAACGAGTCATTTTGGGGTCATTCGGACAAAAAACATGGCCGCCAGTGGCCATCTTGGATTTCAAAATTTAATCCATTAGCACGGGCCACAGGTCGTACTGTTCATCTGATCATCATGAAATTTGTCATGGATGATAATATTGACATGTAGATGGGAACGAGTAATTTTGGGGTCATTCTGCCAAAAAACATGGCCGCCAGTAGCCATCTTGGATTTTACTCTTTGTATGACTAAATTCTTTAGCACGGGCTGCAGGTCGTACCTTTAGTCTGATCATCATTCAATTTGTCATGTATATTAACAATGACATGTAGATGGGAACGAGTAATTTTGGGGTCATTGGTCCAAAAAACATGGTCGCCAGCAGCCATCTTGGATTTTACTCTTTGTATGACTAAATCCTTTAGCACGGGCTACAGATCCTACTTTTAGTCTGATCAACATAAAATTTGTCAAAAATGTTAATAATGACATGTAGATGGGAACGAGTCATTTTGGGGTCATTCGGCCAAAAAACATGGCCGCCAGCAGCCATCTTGGATTTTACTCTTTGTATGACTAAATCCTTTAGCACGGGCTACAGGTCGTACCTTTAGTCTGATCATCATAAAATTTGTCATCGCTGTTGAAATTGGAATGTAGATGGGAACGAGTCATCTTGGGGTCATGCGGACAAAAAACATGGCCGCCAGTGGCCATCTTGGATTTCAAAATTTAATCCATTAGCACGGGCCGCAGGTCGTACTGTTCTTCTGATCATCATGAAATTTGTCATGGATGATAATATTGACATATAGATGGGAATGAGTAATTTTGGGGTCATTCGGCCAAAAAACATGGCCGTCAGTAGCCATCTTGGATTTTACTCTTTGTATGACTAAATTCTTTAGCACGGGCTGCAGGTCGTACCTTTAGTCTGATCATCATAAAATTTGTCATGTATATTAACAATGACATGTAGATGGGAACGAGTAATTTTGGGGTCATTGGGCCAAAAAACATGGTCGCCAGCAGCCATCTTGGATTTTACTCTTTGTATGACTAAATCCTTTAGCACGGGCTACAGGTCCTACTTTTAGTCTGATCATCATAAAATTTGTCAAAAGTGTTAATAATGACATGTAGATGGGAACGAGTCATTTCGGGGTCATTCGGCCAAAAAATTTGGCCGCCAGCAGCCATCTTGGATTTCAAAATTTAATCCATTAGCACGGGCCACAGGTCGTACTGTTCTTCTGATCATCATGAAATTTGTCATGGATGATAATATTGACATGTAGATGGGAACGAGTAATTTTGGGGTCATTCGGCCAAAAAACATGGCCGCCAGCAGCCATCTTGGATTTTACTCTTTGTATGACTAAATTCTTTAGCACGGGCTGCAGGTCGTACCTTTAGTCTGATCATCATAAAATTTGTCATGGATGTTAACAATGAAATGTAGATGGGAACGAGTAATTTTGGGGTCATTCGGCCAAAAACATGGTCGCCAGCAGCCATCTTGGATTTTACTCTTTGTATGACTAAATCCTTTAGCATGGGCTACAGGTCGTACCTTTAGTCTGATCATCATAAAATTTGTCATGGATGTTAACAATGACATGTAGATGGGAACGAGTCATTTCGGGGTCATTCGGCCAAAAAATATGGCCGCCAGCAGCCATCTTGGATTTCAAAATTTAATCCATTAGCACGGGCCACAGGTCGTACTGTTCTTCTGATCATCATGAAATTTGTCATGGATGATAATATTGACATGTAGATGGGAACGAGTAATTTTGGGGTCATTCGGCCAAAAAACATGGCCGCCAGCAGCCATCTTGGATTTTACTCTTTGTATGACTAAATTCTTTAGCACGGGCTGCAGGTCGTACCTTTAGTCTGATCATCATAAAATTTGTCATGGATGTTAACAATGAAATGTAGATGGGAACGAGTAATTTTGGGGTCATTCGGCCAAAAACATGGTCGCCAGCAGCCATCTTGGATTTTACTCTTTGTATGACTAAATCCTTTAGCATGGGCTACAGGTCGTACCTTTAGTCTGATCATCATAAAATTTGTCATGGATGTTAACAATGACATGTAGATTGGAACGAGTCATTTGGGGTCATTGGGCCAAAAAACATGGCCGCCAGCAGCCGTCTTGGATTTTACTCTTTGTATGACTAAATCCTTTAGCACGGGCTACAGGTCGTACCTTTAGTCTGATCATCATAAAATTTGTCATGGCTGTTGAAATTGGAATGTAGATGGGAACGAGTCATTTTGGGGTAATTCGGACAAAAAACATGGCCGCCAGTGGCCATCTTGGATTTCAAAATTTAATCCATTAGCACGGGCCACAGGTCGTACTGTTCTTCTGATCATCATGAAATTTGTCATGGATGATAATATTGACATATAGATGGGAATGAGTAATTTTGGGGTCATTCGGCCAAAAAACATGGCCGTCAGTAGCCATCTTGGATTTTACTCTTTGTATGACTAAATTCTTTAGCACGGGCTGCAGGTCGTACCTTTAGTCTGATCATCATAAAAATTTTCATGGATGTTAACAATGACATGTAGATTGGAACGAGTGATTTTGGGGTCATTCGGCCAAAAAACATGGCCGCCAGCAGCCGTCTTGGATTTTACTCTTTGCATGACTAAATCCTTTAGCACGGGCTACAGGTCGTACCTTTAGTCTGATCATCATAAAATTTGTCATGGCTGTTGAAATTGGAATGTAGATGGGAACGAGTCATTTTGGGGTCATTCGGACAAAAAACATGGCCGCCAGTGGCCATCTTGGATTTCAAAATTTAATCCATTAGCACGGGCCACAGGTCGTACTGTTCATCTGATCATCATGAAATTTGTCATGGATGATAATATTGACATGTAGATGGGAACGAGTAATTTTGGGGTCATTCTGCCAAAAAACATGGCCGCCAGTAGCCATCTTGGATTTTACTCTTTGTATGACTAAATTCTTTAGCACGGGCTGCAGGTCGTACCTTTAGTCTGATCATCATTCAATTTGTCATGTATATTAACAATGACATGTAGATGGGAACGAGTAATTTTGGGGTCATTGGTCCAAAAAACATGGTCGCCAGCAGCCATCTTGGATTTTACTCTTTGTATGACTAAATCCTTTAGCACGGGCTACAGGTCCTACTTTTAGTCTGATCAACATAAAATTTGTCAAAAATGTTAATAATGACATGTAGATGGGAACGAGTCATTTTGGGGTCATTCGGCCAAAAAACATGGCCGCCAGCAGCCATCTTGGATTTTACTCTTTGTATGACTAAATCCTTTAGCACGGGCTACAGGTCGTACCTTTAGTCTGATCATCATAAAATTTGTCATGGCTGTTGAAATTGGAATGTAGATGGGAACGAGTCATTTTGGGGTCATGCGGACAAAAAACATGGCCGCCAGTGGCCATCTTGGATTTCAAAATTTAATCCATTAGCACGGGCCGCAGGTCGTACTGTTCTTCTGATCATCATGAAATTTGTCATGGATGATAATATTGACATATAGATGGGAATGAGTAATTTTGGGGTCATTCGGCCAAAAAACATGGCCGTCAGTAGCCATCTTGGATTTTACTCTTTGTATGACTAAATTCTTTAGCACGGGCTGCAGGTCGTACCTTTAGTCTGATCATCATAAAATTTGTCATGTATATTAACAATGACATGTAGATGGGAACGAGTAATTTTGGGGTCATTGGGCCAAAAAACATGGTCGCCAGCAGCCATCTTGGATTTTACTCTTTGTATGACTAAATCCTTTAGCACGGGCTACAGGTCCTACTTTTAGTCTGATCATCATAAAATTTGTCAAAAGTGTTAATAATGACATGTAGATGGGAACGAGTCATTTCGGGGTCATTCGGCCAAAAAATATGGCCGCCAGCAGCCATCTTGGATTTCAAAATTTAATCCATTAGCACGGGCCACAGGTCGTACTGTTCTTCTGATCATCATGAAATTTGTCATGGATGATAATATTGACATGTAGATGGGAACGAGTAATTTTGGGGTCATTCGGCCAAAAAACATGGCCGCCAGCAGCCATCTTGGATTTTACTCTTTGTATGACTAAATTCTTTAGCACGGGCTGCAGGTCGTACCTTTAGTCTGATCATCATAAAATTTGTCATGGATGTTAACAATGAAATGTAGATGGGAACGAGTAATTTTGGGGTCATTCGGCCAAAAACATGGTCGCCAGCAGCCATCTTGGATTTTACTCTTTGTATGACTAAATCCTTTAGCATGGGCTACAGGTCGTACCTTTAGTCTGATCATCATAAAATTTGTCATGGATGTTAACAATGACATGTAGATTGGAACGAGTCATTTTGGGGTCATTGGGCCAAAAAACATGGCCGCCAGCAGCCGTCTTGGATTTTACTCTTTGTATGACTAAATCCTTTAGCACGGGCTACAGGTCGTACCTTTAGTCTGATCATCATAAAATTTGTCATGGCTGTTGAAATTCGAATGTAGATGGGAACGAGTCATTTTGGGGTCATTCGGACAAAAAACATGGCGCCAGCGGCCATCTTGGATTTCAAAATTTAATCCATTAGCACGGGCCACAGGTCGTACTGTTCATCTGATCATCATGAAATTTGTCATGGATGTTAATAATGACATGAAGATGGGAACGAGTCATTTTGGGGTCATTCGACCAAAAAACATGGCCGCCAGCAGCCATCTTGGATTTTACTCTTTGTATGACTAAATCCTTTAGCACGGGCTACAGGTCGTACCTTTAGTCTGATCATCATAAAATTTGTCATGGCTGTTGAAATTGGAATGTAGATGGGAACGAGTCATTTTGGGGTAATTCGGACAAAAAACATGGCGGCCATCTGGATTTCAAAATTTAATCCATTAGCACGGGCCACTTACAGGTCGTACTGTTCTTCTGATCATCATGAAATTTATCATGGATGATAATATTGACATGTAGATGGGAATGAGTAATTTTGGGGTCATTCGACCATAAAACATGGCCGCCAGTAGCCATCTTGGATTTTACTCTTTGTACGACTAAATTCTTTAGCACGGGCTGCAGGTCGTACCTTTAGTCTGATCATCATAAAATTTGTCATGTATATTAACAATGACATGTAGATGGGAACGACTCATTTTGGGGTCATTCGGCCGAAAACATGGCCGCCAGCAGCCATCTTGGATTTTACTCCACATTCCTAATCGCTCCATTGACTGTAATACATTAAATTATTCCCTTTCCAAGTTGAGCTACAGTGTCATTGACACTTTCATTATGAAATTTGTCATGGACGTTGACATTGACATGTAGATGGGAACGAGTCATTTTGGGATCATTCTGAAAAAAAACATGGCCTCCATCGGCTATCTTGAATTTCAAAATTCAATCCATTAGCACGGGCTACAGGCCGTACTGTTCGTCTTATTGTCATGAAATTTGTTATGGATGTTAATATTGACATGTAGATGGGAACGAGTAATTTTGGGGTCATTCAGCCAAAAAACATGGCCGCCGGCAGCCATCTTAGATTTTACCCTTTGCATGACTAAATCCTTTGACAAGGGCTACAGGTCGTACCTTTGGGCGGATCATCATAAAATTTGTCATGGATGATAATATTGACATGTAGATGGGAATGAGTAATTTTGGGGTCATTCGGCCAAAAAACATGGCCGTCAGTAGCCATCTTGGATTTTACTCTTTGTATGACTAAATTCTTTAGCACGGGCTGCAGGTCGTACCTTTAGTCTGATCATCATAAAATTTGTCATGTATATTAACAATGACATGTAGATGGGAACGAGTAATTTTGGGGTCATTGGGCCAAAAAACGCCATCTTGGATTTTACTCTTTGTCATGACTAAATCCTTTAGCACGGGCTACTGGTCCTACTTTTAGTCTGATCATCATAAAATTTGTCAAAAGTGTTAATAATGACATGTAGATGGGAACGAGTCATTTCGGGGTCATTCGGCCAAAAAAATATGGCCGCCAGCAGCCATCTTGGATTTCAAAATTTAATCCATTAGCACGGGCCACAGGTCGTACTGTTCTTCTGATCATCATGAAATTCGTCATGGATGATAATATTGACATGTAGATGGGAACGAGTAATTTTGGGGTCATTCGGCCAAAAAACATGGCCGCCAGCAGCCATCTTGGATTTTACTCTTTGTATGACTAAATTCTTTAGCACGGGCTGCAGGTCGTACCTTTAGTCTGATCATCATAAACTTTGTCATGGATGTTAACAATGAAATGTAGATGGGAACGAGTCTTTTGGGGTCATTCGGCCAAAAACATGGTCGCCAGCAGCCATCTTGGATTTTACTCTTTGTATGACTAAATCCTTTAGCATGGGCTACAGGTCGTACCTTTAGTCTGATCATCATAAAATTTGTCATGGATGTTAACAATGACATGTAGATTGGAACGAGTCATTTTGGGATCATTCGGCCAAAAAACATGGCCGCCAGCAGCCGTCTTGAATTTTACTCTTTGCATGACTAAATCCTTTAGCACAGGCTACAGGTCGTACCTTTAGTCTGATCATCATAAAATTTGTCATGGCTGTTGAAATTGGAATGTAGATGGGAACGAGTCATTTTGGGGTCATTCGGACAAAAAACATGGCCGCCAGCGGCCATCTTGGATTTCAAAATTTAATCCATTAGCACGGGCCACAGGTCGTACTGTTCATCTGATCATCATGAAATTTGTCATGGATGATAATATTGACATGTAGATGGGAACGAGTAATTTTGGGGTCATTCGGCCAAAAAACATGGCCGCCAGTAGCCATCTTGGATTTTACTCTTTGTATGACTAAATCCTTTAGCACGGGCTACAGGTTGTACCTTTAGTCTGATCATCATAAAATTTGTCATGAATGTTAATAATGACATGAAGATGGGAACGAGTCATTTTGGGGTCATTCGACCAAAAAACATGGCCGCCAGCAGCCATCTTGGATTTTACTCTTTGTATGACTAAATCCTTTAGCACGGGCTACAGGTCGTACCTTTAGTCTGATCATCATAAAATTTGTCATGGCTGTTGAAATTGGAATGTAGATGGGAACGAGTCATTTTGGGGTCATTCGGACAAAAAACATGGCCGCCAGTGGCCATCTTGGATTTCAAAATTTAATCCATTAGCACGGGCCGCAGGTCGTACTGTTCTTCTGATCATCATGAAATTTGTCATGGATGATAATATTGACATATAGATGGGAATGAGTAATTTTGGGGTCATTCGGCCAAAAAACATGGCCGTCAGTAGCCATCTTGGATTTTACTCTTTGTATGACTAAATTCTTTAGCACGGGCTGCAGGTCGTACCTTTAGTCTGATCATCATAAAATTTGTCATGTATATTAACAATGACATGTAGATGGGAACGAGTAATTTTGGGGTCATTGGGCCAAAAAACATGGTCGCCAGCAGCCATCTTGGATTTTACTCTTTGTATGACTAAATCCTTTAGCACGGGCTACAGGTCCTACTTTTAGTCTGATCTTCATAAAATTTGTCAAAAGTGTTAATAATGACATGTAGATGGGAACGAGTCATTTCGGGGTCATTCGGCCAAAAAATATGGCCGCCAGCAGCCATCTTGGATTTCAAAATTTAATCCATTAGCACGGGCCACAGGTCGTACTGTTCTTCTGATCATCATGAAATTTGTCATCGATGATAATATTGACATGTAGATGGGAACGAGTAATTTTGGGGTCATTCGGCCAAAAAACATGGCCGCCAGCAGCCATCTTGGATTTTACTCTTTGTATGACTAAATTCTTTAGCACGGGCTGCAGGTCGTACCTTTAGTCTGATCATCATAAAATTTGTCATGGATGTTAACAATGAAATGTAGATGGGAACGAGTAATTTTGGGGTCATTCGGCCAAAAACATGGTCGCCAGCAGCCATCTTGGATTTTACTCTTTGTATGACTAAATCCTTTAGCATGGGCTACAGGTCGTACCTTTAGTCTGATCATCATAAACTTTGTCATGGATGTTAACAATGACATGTAGATTGGAACGAGTCATTTTGGGGTCATTGGGCCAAAAAACATGGCCGCCAGCAGCCGTCTTGGATTTTACTCTTTGTATGACTAAATCCTTTAGCACGGGCTACAGGTCGTACCTTTAGTCTGATCATCATAAAATTTGTCATGGCTGTTGAAATTGGAATGTAGATGGGAACGAGTCATTTTGGGGTAATTCGGACAAAAAACATGGCCGCCAGTGGCCATCTTGGATTTCAAAATTTAATCCATTAGCACGGGCCACAGGTCGTACTGTTCTTCTGATCATCATGAAATTTGTCATGGATGATAATATTGACATATAGATGGGAATGAGTAATTTTGGGGTCATTCGGCCAAAAAACATGGCCGTCAGTAGCCATCTTGGATTTTACTCTTTGTATGACTAAATTCTTTAGCACGGGCTGCAGGTCGTACCTTTAGTCTGATCATCATAAAAATTTTCATGGATGTTAACAATGACATGTAGATTGGAACGAGTGATTTTGGGGTCATTCGGCCAAAAAACATGGCCGCCAGCAGCCGTCTTGGATTTTACTCTTTGCATGACTAAATCCTTTAGCACGGGCTACAGGTCGTACCTTTAGTCTGATCATCATAAAATTTGTCATGGCTGTTGAAATTGGAATGTAGATGGGAACGAGTCATTTTGGGGTCATTCGGACAAAAAACATGGCCGCCAGTGGCCATCTTGGATTTCAAAATTTAATCCATTAGCACGGGCCACAGGTCGTACTGTTCATCTGATCATCATGAAATTTGTCATGGATGATAATATTGACATGTAGATGGGAACGAGTAATTTTGGGGTCATTCTGCCAAAAAACATGGCCGCCAGTAGCCATCTTGGATTTTACTCTTTGTATGACTAAATTCTTTAGCACGGGCTGCAGGTCGTACCTTTAGTCTGATCATCATTCAATTTGTCATGTATATTAACAATGACATGTAGATGGGAACGAGTAATTTTGGGGTCATTGGTCCAAAAAACATGGTCGCCAGCAGCCATCTTGGATTTTACTCTTTGTATGACTAAATCCTTTAGCACGGGCTACAGGTCCTACTTTTAGTCTGATCAACATAAAATTTGTCAAAAATGTTAATAATGACATGTAGATGGGAACGAGTCATTTTGGGGTCATTCGGCCAAAAAACATGGCCGCCAGCAGCCATCTTGGATTTTACTCTTTGTATGACTAAATCCTTTAGCACGGGCTACAGGTCGTACCTTTAGTCTGATCATCATAAAATTTGTCATGGCTGTTGAAATTGGAATGTAGATGGGAACGAGTCATTTTGGGGTCATGCGGACAAAAAACATGGCCGCCAGTGGCCATCTTGGATTTCAAAATTTAATCCATTAGCACGGGCCGCAGGTCGTACTGTTCTTCTGATCATCATGAAATTTGTCATGGATGATAATATTGACATATAGATGGGAATGAGTAATTTTGGGGTCATTCGGCCAAAAAACATGGCCGTCAGTAGCCATCTTGGATTTTACTCTTTGTATGACTAAATTCTTTAGCACGGGCTGCAGGTCGTACCTTTAGTCTGATCATCATAAAATTTGTCATGTATATTAACAATGACATGTAGATGGGAACGAGTAATTTTGGGGTCATTGGGCCAAAAAACATGGTCGCCAGCAGCCATCTTGGATTTTACTCTTTGTATGACTAAATCCTTTAGCACGGGCTACAGGTCCTACTTTTAGTCTGATCATCATAAAATTTGTCAAAAGTGTTAATAATGACATGTAGATGGGAACGAGTCATTTCGGGGTCATTCGGCCAAAAAATATGGCCGCCAGCAGCCATCTTGGATTTCAAAATTTAATCCATTAGCACGGGCCACAGGTCGTACTGTTCTTCTGATCATCATGAAATTTGTCATGGATGATAATATTGACATGTAGATGGGAACGAGTAATTTTGGGGTCATTCGGCCAAAAAACATGGCCGCCAGCAGCCATCTTGGATTTTACTCTTTGTATGACTAAATTCTTTAGCACGGGCTGCAGGTCGTACCTTTAGTCTGATCATCATAAAATTTGTCATGGATGTTAACAATGAAATGTAGATGGGAACGAGTAATTTTGGGGTCATTCGGCCAAAAACATGGTCGCCAGCAGCCATCTTGGATTTTACTCTTTGTATGACTAAATCCTTTAGCATGGGCTACAGGTCGTACCTTTAGTCTGATCATCATAAAATTTGTCATGGATGTTAACAATGACATGTAGATTGGAACGAGTCATTTTGGGGTCATTGGGCCAAAAAACATGGCCGCCAGCAGCCGTCTTGGATTTTACTCTTTGTATGACTAAATCCTTTAGCACGGGCTACAGGTCGTACCTTTAGTCTGATCATCATAAAATTTGTCATGGCGGTTGAAATTCGAATGTAGATGGGAACGAGTCATTTTGGGGTCATTCGGACAAAAAACATGGCCGCCAGCGGCCATCTTGGATTTCAAAATTTAATCCATTAGCACGGGCCACAGGTCGTACTGTTCATCTGATCATCATGAAATTTGTCATGGATGTTAATAATGACATGAAGATGGGAACGAGTCATTTTGGGGTCATTCGACCAAAAAACATGGCCGCCAGCAGCCATCTTGGATTTTACTCTTTGTATGACTAAATCCTTTAGCACGGGCTACAGGTCGTACCTTTAGTCTGATCATCATAAAATTTGTCATGGCTGTTGAAATTGGAATGTAGATGGGAACGAGTCATTTTGGGGTCATGCGGACAAAAAACATGGCCGCCAGTGGCCATCTTGGATTTCAAAATTTAATCCATTAGCACGGGCCACAGGTCGTACTGTTCTTCTGATCATCATGAAATTTGTCATGGATGATAATATTGACATGTAGATGGGAACGAGTAATTTTGGGGTCATTCGGCCAAAAAACATGGCCGCCAGCAGCCATCTTGGATTTTACTCTTTGTATGACTAAATTCTTTAGCACGGGCTGCAGGTCGTACCTTTAGTCTGATCATCATAAAATTTGTCATGGATGTTAACAATGAAATGTAGATGGGAACGAGTAATTTTGGGGTCATTCGGCCAAAAACATGGTCGCCAGCAGCCATCTTGGATTTTACTCTTTGTATGACTAAATCCTTTAGCATGGGCTACAGGTCGTACCTTTAGTCTGATCATCATAAAATTTGTCATGGATGTTAACAATGACATGTAGATTGGAACGAGTCATTTTGGGGTCATTGGGCCAAAAAACATGGCCGCCAGCAGCCGTCTTGGATTTTACTCTTTGTATGACTAAATCCTTTAGCACGGGCTACAGGTCGTACCTTTAGTCTGATCATCATAAAATTTGTCATGGCGGTTGAAATTCGAATGTAGATGGGAACGAGTCATTTTGGGGTCATTCGGACAAAAAACATGGCCGCCAGCGGCCATCTTGGATTTCAAAATTTAATCCATTAGCACGGGCCACAGGTCGTACTGTTCATCTGATCATCATGAAATTTGTCATGGATGTTAATAATGACATGAAGATGGGAACGAGTCATTTTGGGGTCATTCGACCAAAAAACATGGCCGCCAGCAGCCATCTTGGATTTTACTCTTTGTATGACTAAATCCTTTAGCACGGGCTACAGGTCGTACCTTTAGTCTGATCATCATAAAATTTGTCATGGCTGTTGAAATTGGAATGTAGATGGGAACGAGTCATTTTGGGGTAATTCGGACAAAAAACATGGCGGCCATCTTGGATTTCAAAATTTAATCCATTAGCACGGGCCACTTACAGGTCGTACTGTTCTTCTGATCATCATGAAATTTATCATGGATGATAATATTGACATGTAGATGGGAATGAGTAATTTTGGGGTCATTCGACCATAAAACATGGCCGCCAGTAGCCATCTTGGATTTTACTCTTTGTACGACTAAATTCTTTAGCACGGGCTGCAGGTCGTACCTTTAGTCTGATCATCATAAAATTTGTCATGTATATTAACAATGACATGTAGATGGGAACGACTCATTTTGGGGTCATTCGGCCGAAAACATGGCCGCCAGCAGCCATCTTGGATTTTACTCCACATTCCTAATCGCTCCATTGACTGTAATACATTAAATTATTCCCTTTCCAAGTTGAGCTACAGTGTCATTGACACTTTCATTATGAAATTTGTCATGGACGTTGACATTGACATGTAGATGGGAACGAGTCATTTTGGGATCATTCTGAAAAAAAAACATGGCCTCCATCGGCTATCTTGAATTTCAAAATTCAATCCATTAGCACGGGCTACAGGCCGTACTGTTCGTCTTATTGTCATGAAATTTGTCATGGATGTTAATATTGACATGTAGATGGGAACGAGTAATTTTGGGGTCATTCAGCCAAAAAACATGGCCGCCGGCAGCCATCTTAGATTTTACCCTTTGCATGACTAAATCCTTTGACAAGGGCTACAGGTCGTACCTTTGGGCGGATCATCATAAAATTTGTCATGGATGATAATATTGACATGTAGATGGGAATGAGTAATTTTGGGGTCATTCGGCCAAAAAACATGGCCGTCAGTAGCCATCTTGGATTTTACTCTTTGTATGACTAAATTCTTTAGCACGGGCTGCAGGTCGTACCTTTAGTCTGATCATCATAAAATTTGTCATGTATATTAACAATGACATGTAGATGGGAACGAGTAATTTTGGGGTCATTGGGCCAAAAAACGCCATCTTGGATTTTACTCTTTGTATGACTAAATCCTTTAGCACGGGCTACTGGTCCTACTTTTAGTCTGATCATCATAAAATTTGTCAAAAGTGTTAATAATGACATGTAGATGGGAACGAGTCATTTCGGGGTCATTCGGCCAAAAAATATGGCCGCCAGCAGCCATCTTGGATTTCAAAATTTAATCCATTAGCACGGGCCACAGGTCGTACTGTTCTTCTGATCATCATGAAATTCGTCATGGATGATAATATTGACATGTAGATGGGAACGAGTAATTTTGGGGTCATTCGGCCAAAAAACATGGCCGCCAGCAGCCATCTTGGATTTTACTCTTTGTATGACTAAATTCTTTAGCACGGGCTGCAGGTCGTACCTTTAGTCTGATCATCATAAAATTTGTCATGGATGTTAACAATGAAATGTAGATGGGAACGAGTCATTTTGGGGTCATTCGGCCAAAAACATGGTCGCCAGCAGCCATCTTGGATTTTACTCTTTGTATGACTAAATCCTTTAGCACGGGCTACAGGTCGTACCTTTAGTCTGATCATCATAAAATTTGTCATGGATGTTAACAATGACATGTAGATTGGAACGAGTCATTTTGGGATCATTCGGCCAAAAAACATGGCCGCCAGCAGCCGTCTTGAATTTTACTCTTTGCATGACTAAATCCTTTAGCACAGGCTACAGGTCGTACCTTTAGTCTGATCATCATAAAATTTGTCATGGCTGTTGAAATTGGAATGTAGATGGGAACGAGTCATTTTGGGGTCATTCGGACAAAAAACATGGCCGCCAGCGGCCATCTTGGATTTCAAAATTTAATCCATTAGCACGGGCCACAGGTCGTACTGTTCATCTGATCATCATGAAATTTGTCATGGATGATAATATTGACATGTAGATGGGAACGAGTAATTTTGGGGTCATTCGGCCAAAAAACATGGCCGCCAGTAGCCATCTTGGATTTTACTCTTTGTATGACTAAATCCTTTAGCACGGGCTACAGGTTGTACCTTTAGTCTGATCATCATAAAATTTGTCATGAATGTTAATAATGACATGAAGATGGGAACGAGTCATTTTGGGGTCATTCGACCAAAAAACATGGCCGCCAGCAGCCATCTTGGATTTTACTCTTTGTATGACTAAATCCTTTAGCACGGGCTACAGGTCGTACCTTTAGTCTGATCATCATAAAATTTGTCATGGCTGTTGAAATTGGAATGTAGATGGGAACGAGTCATTTTGGGGTCATTCGGACAAAAAACATGGCGGCCATCTTGGATTTCAAAATTTAATCCATTAGCACGGGCCACGTACAGGTCCTACTGTTCTTCTGATCATCATGAAATTTATCATGGATGTTAATATTGACATGTAGATGGGAATGAGTAATTTTGGGGTCATTCGGCCAAAAAACATGGCCGCCAGTAGCCATCTTGGATTTTACTCTTTGTATGACTAAATTCTTTAGCACGGGCTGCAGGTCGTACCTTTAGTCTGATCATCATAAAATTTGTCATGTATATTAACAATGACATGTAGATGGGAACGACTCATTTTGGGGTTATTCGGCCGAAAACATGGCCGCCAGCAGCCATCTTGGATTTTACTCCACATTCCTAATCGCTCCATTGACTGTAATACATTAAATTATTCCCTTTCCAAGTTGAGCTACAGTGTCATTGACACTTTCATTATGAAATTTGTCATGGATGTTGACATTGACATGTAGATGGGAACGAGTCATTTTGGGGTCATTCGGAAAAAAAACATGGCCGCCATCGGCTATCTTGAATTTCAAAATTCAATCCATTAGCACGGGCTACAGGCCGTACTGTTCGTCTTATTGTCATGAAATTTGTCATGGATGTTAATATTGACATGTAGATGGGAACGAGTAATTTTGGGGTCATTCGGCCAAAAAACATGGCCGCCGGCAGCCATCTTAGATTTTACTCTTTGCATGACTAAATCCTTTGACAAGGGCTACAGGTCGTACCTTTGGGCGGATCATCATAAAATTAGTCATGGATGTTAACAATGACATGTAGATGGGAACGAGTCATTTTTGGGTCATTCGGGCAAAAAACATGGCCGCCAGCAGCCATCTTAGATTTTACTCTTTGTATGACTAAATCCTTTAGCACGGGCC
Source organism: Siphonodentalium dalli (assembly GCA_032622095.1). Classification (NCBI taxonomy): domain Eukaryota; kingdom Metazoa; phylum Mollusca; class Scaphopoda; order Gadilida; family Siphonodentaliidae; genus Siphonodentalium; species Siphonodentalium dalli. The sequence continues at coordinate 130,723,733 of CP136065.1, read as the reverse complement.
ACAGGTCGTACCTTTAGTCTGATCATCGTAAAATTTGTCATGGCTGTTGAAATTGACATGTAGATGGGAACGAGTCATTTTGGGGTTATTCGGCATTAAAACATGGCTGCCAGTGGCCATTTTGGATTCTACTCTTTGCATGACTAAAGCTATCAAATGTTTTTGAATTGTTGGAAAACATAGCCGCCAGCAACCATCTTAGATTTTACTTTTATATACATGTATATATATATATATCTTTTCATGTTGATAAACTAGTATTAGACATTCAACTTTCCACATTCCTAATCACTCCATCGACAGTAACACATTAAATTATTCCCTTTCCAAGTTGAGCTACAGTGTCATTGACACTTTCATTTAAAGTTATTGCGTGATCTAATTTTTCTGGCCACTATATAGGCCCATATATATAATATACCGGTAGTTTTATATATATGTTTAACAAAGTAATTTATAGTATAGGATATACATATATAAATACAGGCATACATGTACACAACTTGCCACAAAGATATGATATTTGCAATTGACAAGATCAGGGCTTGTATCATTATCAAGTTGCTATATTGCATCAGCATCTAATTACATAACCTGCGGGGTTTTAATTTTGTGTACACGGGGGACCATCTGTAGCACGTGCTTTGATTACACATTATTGGACACGGATTATCTTAGTTAGTTACACTGTCATGAAGATCAAAGACTTCCGCCGACGCAGCAGTGCATTATGATGTAATAATATTCAGCAATATATAGTACCGATTCACGTTGTCATAACTCACTTTTACTGAGGTGTGTTAACCCTTGATATCCCAGCATTTTGCTACATGTATATCTGATTATATGTTGGTGTTTAAGCGCACTGCATTGTCTGTTTACGGTTAACTGGTCATGCAATTGTCATGACAGGTCACGGCCGTGGTAACCGGTTAACCGTTTCAGCCCTATGTATTAGTTAAGGGGAAATGGGGGGGAGCACTATGTATTTGTTAAGGGGAAATGGGGGGGGGGTCTGAGTCTGAGTTTGTGAATTATATAAGCACGCCAGGAAGCAGAGAGTAAATTGAGACTCCAGTAACACATACTAATACGGTACTGGTACTTATATAGTGGATACGCGTACTGGTTTGCCAATAAGAATGTCACTTCTATCGAATATTTCTAATGTTTTCTGGTTTATTTCCTTGTATCGAGTCACTGGTTGTGTATACAAATAACTGAATACAATGCACAGTACAAAAGTATTTTTGTTTCGGATGAAAGTGCTTGAATTATGTCAACCAGAAAGTGAAAACTGTCAAACCACGCGATAAATATAATGTGATCAATTCTGAGCGACACATTGAGCATAGTGTTACACTTTCATTTTCCATATATAGAACTGCACAGTGCGTTGTTATATTTTATGTGTATGGTCTATCGCGGAATCATAAAAATGAAAATTGGATAATATCATAACAATTTGGAATACATCCACCTTTCCACCAATGGCAACATGCATGGGTGGGTCGGTGTAAATCATTATTATAAGCTAACGAATCTAAGCAAATCCAAAGGAAAATGGGATGTCCCACCGCATGTTCAGCCATAGCTACATCGTCATCGGAGTTTCTTATTCTTGCCATGCAAGACTATGGCCAACACAGTGTACTTAGTATATACAATATACGAACGGCAAAGATCGTCAAATTTATTGGTTAAAGGAATAGGGTGCTGAAAAAGCAATTATATTTTCTTTCAATATACCGATAATATATATATATAATGTCCATTGGGCGCATATAATCTAATATTTGGCCGCCATTCGTTATTTTTATAACGATTATAAAAAATTCCGAAGTTAGCCGAAGATTTTGTTGTAGACGAAGTCACGTGATCATCGGCCCGATCACGTGATTGTCACATGTAAACAGAAGCATAGCACGTGGTCGATCACGTGGTAACCCACCGACAACGCATAGATACGCTACGGCAGTATTTTAAGTTTGCATGTAGTCGATCGCGATACGGTCTATTGAATATGCAGGTCATAACTCGACCTCTATGTGTCAATTACGCATAACAATAGGATTATAAAGTATATAAACGTTCGCCGTGGTTCGTTTAAACATCCAATCATATATAACACTTTTTGAAGGAGGGATAATAATCCGGTTTAATATGTAAGCACATATACAAGCGTTCTTTATTCGCAATATATCGTAGTAGTGAACGCTCTTTATTGCGTCAAGGTAAAGGGACTGGACTGGACTGGACTGGAACAGTTGTCATTGTGATTTTTATTACTGATTACACCAATACAGGTCAATACATGTACACGAACTTCCGATATGCATGCTTTATATATCCTTCCAAGTCATAGCAATTTCCGCTTTATTAAACTCTTTTTATTTGTACCATATTAGGAAAACTCTTAACATGGAACGCTCTTTATTGAGCCATGGTGAAGGAAATGGGGAATCGACTTAGAATAGTTGTTATTGTGAATTATACAACATACTCTCCACTTTAACTGCAATTGTATGTATTCGTAACCATGACTGACTTGTCAAATTAAACGCTCTTTATTTGGTATATGTAATCGGTTTCTGCGCAACGGGTTTCCCACAGAAATCCCGCCAAATGGCACGTAAACGAAAATCGTTTGGAAATGAATACAGCATTATACCTAACTGAGAGTCACTAGACCGGCCACAGCCGAAAACACTGCATTTATATGGCATTGTTACGAAAGAATGATTGTAAATACGGGACACTCAGGGCATATATACGAAAAATTAAAGCAACATCGTGAACACGCGCCCGAATAGAGTTCACATGCCTGCTCGTGTTTTTATAAGCTTTATTTTTGACACGAAAGTGTTACCTACCCCGCTCAATCGGCCTTTCCAAACAATAACTTTCCAAACAGCGCTTAAGACAAATCACAAGTGAATATAACTCACCGCGCGATGACAATTAACCACGTGTACACAATGCTATTGATATGCCCCGCAGTAATTCCATCACGCTCACACGCTGATGTCGATTCCGGATTTTCCATCATCATATAGGTAGACACAATTAACTCCGACTCCGATTCCGTGTTTTTAATTAGTTTACCTCGCTTGACTTCATGCGAGGTTTTGCGACGGAGATAGCCGACAACCGGTGGCGGTATTATTTATTTATTTCTCGTCTTATTTATTACGCGATTTTTATGGGACTTGGATTATTGTGATCACAATAGGGATGGCTCTCCGATAGAGTTTTGTTGTTTCATGAGCATTGTAATCCTTTAATAGTATACGATAGTTTGGAACCACATTGAACCTTCTTGCATTAAAGTGCAGGTAGTAATAATTAAAACCACCCGATATCTGTTAATTAACCATGCTTAATCTGGTCAATGTGGTCTAGAGTGTTGAAAGAAATAACACCGCAGACAAAGCGGTTGTTTATTTTGCTCCCGACGTCAATCAGAGCGTAAGCCCTCCTCTTTGCTAATAATAGTCGGCCTCTTTCGGAGAACTTCGGAAATGAGTTGAGGACGTATTTTCCCCAGTGCTAGTGTCACACTGACCAACCGTTTCCCCGTTGTGGTGTGCGTTTGGCCGTTGTGGTGTGGCGAAACGCCGTTGTACGGTGTTTTTGGCGAAATTCGCAAGCTGGTAGGAGAGGGCTGATCACCAAAATCGGGATGGGGAGTTAATGTGCATATTTATTATAATGAGACCCCCCACAGTCCTGAAGAAGGATATTATACCCAACGATTGAGCGCTTCCCTGGCTCTCTGTTTGTTGTACGGCTGAGAAATAGCCTACACAAAATGCCAGGGTGGGCATTCTGACCATGGTTCCTCGACATAAAAAACCCTATTTGCTCACCCCTGAACACATTTTGACACCCCGCTGGTATTCTCCACGTAAGAACAATTATCCCCAATCATGCTGGTAACGGCCACAACTCTCCAGTGGCCAAATATTCAATAAAATCCCAATCGAAGTGAGTCAACAGCAGCGAAAAAATGACAACGCTGTTGTGGTTTTGATGGCAACAACATTGTGGCGGGGCTGGTTTTTCGATTTTTGGCGATCATGCAGTATTTTGATGTTTTTGAGACCAGAACAAGGTGTTTCACGCCTATTTCGTATTGTGTATCCAAAATATTACATGTATTATCCGTATAAGCAATGTTTACTCGTGTATACATGCCACGTAACCTGTCCCCATAAACACGTTTTATGTGCTCCAAACAAGGTATATTATTGTCCACATAGGTACCACGGCGTGGAATGCGCGTACATCACATTTTGAATCTCTATTCACACATATTCACACATATTAATTTGTTCTCTCACATAGCCCACAAATCATGCACCAAATATATAACATAAAATGTACGAAGTGAGCGACTTATAGATTACAAAGTGACGTAAGTTCCCCGGGCTGTGTCCGAAGGAATAAACTAGTGGATGAGGCATATAATTTCTCATTACATCTTTTATAAGCAGTCGATGATAAAAACTCGGAATTTATAAAAGAAATTAGATGAAAAATAGGAACGAAATATGCACCGAATTTGAACATCAAACACTGCTCTACCGTTTAATTGATATTTGTAAAATTCACACATATTAATTTGTTCTCTCACATAGCCCACAAATCATGCACCAAATATATAACATAAAATGTACGAAGTGAGCGACTTATAGATTACAAAGTGACGTAAGTTCCCCGGGCTGTGTCCGAAGGAATAAACTAGTGGATGAGGCATATAATTTCTCATTACATCTTTTATAAGCAGTCGATGATAAAAACTCGGAATTTATAAAAGAAATTAGATGAAAAATAGGAACGAAATATGCACCGAATTTGAACATCAAACACTGCTCTACCGTTTAATTGATATTTGTAAAATTCACACATATTAATTTGTTCTCTCACATAGCCCACAAATCATGCACCAAATATATAACATAAAATGTACGAAGTGAGCGACTTATAGATTACAAAGTGACGTAAGTTCCCCGGGCTGTGTCCGAAGGAATAAACTAGTGGATGAGGCATATAATTTCTCATTACATCTTTTATAAGCAGTCGATGATAAAAACTCGGAATTTATAAAAGAAATTAGATGAAAAATAGGAACGAAATATGCACCGAATTTGAACATCAAACACTGCTCTACCGTTTAATTGATATTTGTAAAATTCACACATATTAATTTGTTCTCTCACATAGCCCACAAATCATGCACCAAATATATAACATAAAATGTACGAAGTGAGCGACTTATAGATTACAAAGTGACGTAAGTTCCCCGGGCTGTGTCCGAAGGAATAAACTAGTGGATGAGGCATATAATTTCTCATTACATCTTTTATAAGCAGTCGATGATAAAAACTCGGAATTTATAAAAGAAATTAGATGAAAAATAGGAACGAAATATGCACCGAATTTGAACATCAAACACTGCTCTACCGTTTAATTGATATTTGTAAAATTCACACATATTAATTTGTTCTCTCACATAGCCCACAAATCATGCACCAAATATATAACATAAAATGTACGAAGTGAGCGACTTATAGATTACAAAGTGACGTAAGTTCCCCGTCCTGTATACTCGTGATACTGCTGTTTGACCAACTCAAGTTTATTTGGCGCGAATAGGCGATTTGATTACGAAAATTATAAACGTACTCAAAACCTACCCTCACCCTATTTCATAACAGTTTTACCACAAATGGTATTTCCAAGAAAGCCACACATATAAATATATTAGTTTCCATATATGCCATATGATGATTACGTTCATGAGTATCGTGTTCTCTTAATACATTTTATATATATAATCGCCGTCGAAATTCTAATTTATGAATCTGATGTATGCTATATAATAACATGTGTCTAATCTGCTTCTTGAGTATTGTTATAGAATAGAAATATCTTCATTGATCCACTGCTGGAGCTTATATACGGTAAGGATCGTTATTGGGGAGATGAGGAACATGAAATATCTTCCGATAATGCAAGGATAATTCTACCCAAAAGAAGTTATTTTTTAATTTTTTTTGTAGTATTACACACTAAACTCTCACACCACATTTAGTTAAATATTATTTATCATGACCCAAATTCGCTTTTCTGTGTAGGTGGGTCTGGGGTAGGGCGGTGTCATTATATTGTAAATGATGCACGTTATTTTGTTAGTGTCTTTATACGAAATAACGCGAATTGTTCCTAAGTCCCGTATCCTATAGGAGCACTGGGGTATCAAATATCTATCCTTTTTCGTGGTTCATCACTAAACAAAGTTCTAAATATGTAGGTTTTGTTTGTTATTTCTATACATGTCGTTTACGTTGTAATTGTGTGTCTCAAGTATGTCCATCTAAGTTCAGGGTTAGTGGCTATAACCAGTTTCCCTATCAGTGTTATAATTATCGCGTAAAGTTTGTACGCCTTGTTATGCAAAACAAAGTCGGGATATGTAACGTTTTGACTTTTATTTACACAACATAAACGGACAAACTTGACAATACCATATTATCTAGTAATATCTGCGATATATTTATGATTGATGTAAGTATATTATAACATAAACTCTGTATTTTAGTATTCTGTCTGACTATTTTTAACAGCAATCATCATCTCGAAGGCCATTATGAGGTTACATATCATGGCACGGGTGAATACAATGAGAAATATCTGTCCACCTGATATACAGAATTTCAACCAACTTTTCGGTCGTATATTCACACTAAATATACTAAAACCATACAGCATATAAGTCAAAATGAAGATTAATGTCCCGCATATATGGACAATTAACACCTCATAACTGGCTGTGAAAAATGCATGACTTGTTCGATTTGGAGCACAAAAACGTGTTTATGGGGACAGGTTACGTGGCATGTATGCACGAGTAAACATTGTTTATACGGATAATACTTGTAATGTGGATACACAATACGAAATAGGCGTGAAACTCCTTGTTCTGGTCTCAAAAACATCAAAATACTGCATGATCGCCGAAAATCGAAAAACCAGCCCGACCACAACGTTGTTGCCATCAAAACCACAACGGCGTTGTCATTTTTTCGCTGCTGTTGACCCACTTCGATTGGGATTCTATTGAATATTTAGGCCATTTGAGAGTTGGGGCCGTTACCAGCATGATCGGGGATAATTGTTCTTACGTGGAGAATACCAGAGGGGTGTCAAATTGGGTTCATGGGTGAGCAAATAAGGCTTTCATGTCGAGGAACCATGGTCAGAATGCCCACCCTGGCATTTTGTGTAGGCTATTTCTCAGCCGTACAAACAAACAGAGAGCCAGGGAAGCACTCATTCGTTGGGTATAATATCCTTCTTCAGGACTGGGGGGTCTCATTATAATAAATATGCACATTAACTCCCCATCCCGATTTTGGTGATCAGCCCTCTCCTACCCGCTTGCGAATTTCGCCAAAAACACCATACAACGGCGTTTCGCCACACCACAAGGGCCAAACGCACACCACAACGGGGAAATGGTTGGTCAGTGTGAGTGTAAACAACGAATGTTTTAAAGATATTTTTCGATGAAACACTCACGTTTTTGAGTACTTTGCATGTAATTTTGCGCCAGAATATGATTAATGCTTTATACACGCAGTGCTTTTCTTGTGAGTAGCAGCTATTACATTCGTCAGATCGCAACCAAATGACGAAATACTGACATCAATGTGGGAAAAACGGTGTTAGTTTCTTCCACAGGCCTTCTAAACAGTGACTGAGATCTTAATAAATAGAAATTTAATGCATCTATTCTCTATCAAATATTAAGAAAGAGACAGGTGTGCATAAGAAAGTTTGTAACTTTACAAATATCGACCCAATATTTTTCAAAGTGTTCAAAACTTTTCAAATATCATATTTTACCACTATATTATAATCCAACATGTGCTTCTAATTACGAGAAACACGAATCCGCTGTCAAAACTATCGTAGGACGCCCTCTTCTCGAATTATCCGGCATTTTAGATGGTATATTTCGTCCGTTATTTTCACTAAGATGGCTCCGATGCGGTCCCCAAAGTTGACACAACCGGAAGCAAAGAAATGTTGGGTCTCATTAAAGGAATACCGGTGAAGGCCGTCGGTGACCGACGGAGTCCCGTAGGTGAAAAACAAAATGAGTTCTTTGTTATTAATGACACAAAAAATAAACAATTCCGGCTAAACTAAAGCAGGGCGAGTATGTCGACGACTGGATATTTGAAATCCAGGATAATATTTATTTTTTAAGCCGCTTGTCTGCGTTGGACTTCAACAGTCTTCGGCGGACTTCTTTTGAGCGACCGTTTCATCATTTATCACGGGATTCTATTGTGGTCCGATGGAAATACAAAATGGCTAAAAAAACAAGTGACATTTGTTGAATAATAGACATGATACAGGTGAGATACATTGATTCTGCCAACAGCATACGTTTCTTAAAAAATAGAGGCACCAGTTGCTGTCAAAACATCGCAGTTTAATGGTAAATTGTATGATAAAATCGACTTTAACCTATTATTTTTATCGACAATGACGACATGACCAAATTTCAGACAGAATTTTATATGCATACCTGGTCCATTTATTAAAGGTAAGTGGACTAATTACTTCAAAAATCTATAATATCACTCAATTAGCCTGTGGTTTCTTCGGAAATAAAAACAAAATCTGTACAGACTATTCACAGTACTGGAAATTTGCTTTTGGTGTGTTCCCTTGTCCGCTCCCAAAAGCATCGTGAGTTGAGTTTTCACTTGATGGCAATTTGAATTTAAATCCAGTTGTCACAAAATTATAATAAAATTGAAATGAAATACAATATATAGTGTTGTTGAACCACCCAATTGTACAACTTCAAGCACATGACTACATGAGTTGGATCTTCAACAGTGACCCGGCCATACCCCTATTTCTGACCACACCCTCTAATATCATACCCTATGCATCTTCTTAGCAGGGTAGTGGTGAGGGGGGTACCGGTATATCATAAGGTGGGCCGCAGTTTTGACTGGATTGGGGGGGTGTCTCTGTAGAGGTTCCAATGATTGCGACCAAGGTTGCCTCGGACTAATTATCGCAATATACCCGCCCCATTTAACTGATATCCAGGAAATAGCCTGGTTTAATTGTAAGCAGCTTTATACCACAAAATTTTTCTAACTATAGATTATATTAGGCTCAAATTACAAATATGATGTTGATGTCATTTACCCTTATTGCTCTTGGTTATTGAAGTTAGGTATAATTCTTTGTCAACTGTATCATAATGTAATTGCCATGCCATGAAGTCAATATTTAACTGGTATGCAGGATTTCACCCCTCCCTCTCTCTTAAAATTAAGTTACTACATGTAGTAACTGGTGTTCGTGGGTTCGGGGTGGAGGGTGCAGTAGTGGTGGATATATATTAAAATGATGGTATTCTCAGTTTTTGAATTAATTTCGACTACATATACATGGATAAGTATGTCTCCCCCCCTGGATATCTTTCCCCCCACCCTGGATATCTTCCCCCCCCCCACCCTGGATATCTTCCCCCCCATGTACGACTAAAAAATAATTTCACTCATTTGATATCGTTTGGTCCTGAAATGGCCAGAAATTGTTTTTTTTAGATTGAATTTTTTTTTTTATTAATGTTTTTTTTTTATTTAAAAAAAAAAGTGACAAAATTTATTTTACACACATTTGATTGTTTGTTCCTGAAATGGCCAGAAAAATATTTTCGTTTTTAATTCTATTTTTTTTTTTTTTATAAATGTCCAGGCTTGGATATTCCCCCCCCCCCCCCCCCCCCCCCCCCCCACCCAGCACCTACATGACAAAAAAATTCATTTTATGATTTTATCGCTTATTTTGCTTTATATATTCATGAAACAGCGAGAAATAAACTTCTTCTGAGAAAAAGTTTTTTGAGTCAGGGTTTTCTCGCCGTTTCATGACTAGATAAAGCAAAACAAGCGATAAAACCATAAGATGATATTTTTGTCATGTAGGTGCTGGGTGCGGGGGGGGGGGAGGATATCCTGACCTGGACATCTTTCCCCCCCACCCCAAACCCTGACTCTAAAAACTTTTTCTCAGAAGAAGTTAATTTCTCGCCGTTCATGACTAGATAAAAGCAAAACAAGCGATAAAACCATAAGATGATTTTTTTGTCATGTAGGTGGTGGGTGGGGGGGGGGGGGGGGTGATATCCTGACCTGGACATTTTTCTGGCCATTTCAGGAACAAACAATCCAATGCGTGATAAAAAAAAATTTGTCACTTTAAAAAAAAAAAAAAGGACCAAACGATATCAAATGAGTGAAATTATTTTTTAGTCGTACATGGGGGGGGGGGGGGGGGAACTTATCCAGGGTGGGGGGGGAACTTATCCTAGGATAAGTCACCCTGCGGGGGGAACTTATCCTAGGATAAGTTCCCCCGCGGGGTGACTTATCCAGGGGGGGGGGGGACATAACGTGGTACACCTGTAACGTGGTACACCGGCATGCTTATTTATTTCCAAGAAAAGTACAATGCTTATATTTGGGACCCTACGTTTATTAATTTCCCCTCTAACAATCATAATTAAGTCACTAGCAAAAACCGAAGCAAAATGTGCAGCAGGGAGTGTGATTGGACTTTGTTAAAAACCTCAATTCACCCCAAAAAAGCTCCCAGCCATCTTCCAAAGAGGGGGGTCCATTCACACCCCAATTCACCCCAAAAAAGGTTCCCAGGAGATTAGGTCAGCATACTCTACCATGGGCTATACTCATTATATTATTACTGTAAATAATATATTTCAATGCAAAAAAATGGACCAAATTAAAAACTTCTGCAATAATTAATTATATTACATTAAAAATAACACATAATTACAAAATTCTGCAAACTATCACAGCATGGATAATGTTAAGTTCCCATGCTTAAATAACCTTTGCGTTCGCGTGTCATGCAGCGTGTGGCGTCTTAAACCTGTATCAATGAACGAGTATTGTCTATTAAGACCACAAATATCTACACAACTTGAATCAATTCATAGTCACTTACCCACAGGCTCTTTAGAAATCGAACAACGGCGTCGTCTGTCGATCGCTATTTGTATACTTGTATTCAAACAATATTTCAATACGTCAATTCTAGAAATAAATTTCTCCAGTCACCCATTGCTCGAATGGATTTTCCTATTCAGTTAAGTTATTGCGAAATGATCAGTCAGAGCGAAATTGGATCTATATGTCAGACGCGTTGTTTATCATTTCTGTACAAAAGCATAGTTTATGGTAAAAAAAAGATCAAATACATGTAGGTGGATAACAAAGGTTTCTGGTTGTTGTGTGATATTTTCGACGGCACATGTCGGTTTTTGGTTTCGAGTTCTATGGATATATTCTCATCAGTAGGAAAACAACTACAGGTTATTCGTGCTAACAGCGAATATCATTATGAGATTATGAGTTATTTTGAAGATCTTGAAGAATACGGCCATGCTTTCAAGAATTTTTTTCTCAATTTTGTATAAAAAACAAAACAAACTTTAATGTCTCGATCTGAATGAGGTTTTTCTCTGTCAAAGCATTGTGCTTATCACAGTCCATACCAAGAAAATCAAAATTAGGCTGATCTAAATATTTTAGAAGACACGAAAAGCCATATGAAAATGTCAAGTATAATAACAAAATAATTTTAAAATACCTACAGACCTATTTTCTTTGGCCTGTAACACTGAATATGTTTCAGACTGAATAGCATCTGAAGTGACACAGTGTTGTGAATTAATTGTGTTGCCTTTTGTGGGGAAAAGATAATCCTGAATTTAAACAAAACAAACTGAACAAAACAAAAAGAAATGGAAAATCCATTGTCTACCACTTACCTCTATTTATTTCTCCAAGTTCTCGTGAAGCTGTCAGCCAGACATAATTATCCAAGTCTGGAGTAAACTACATACCCACATATAAAAAATAGTATCAGTATGAATCTGAGTGTATGTTTACATAGACTGTAATTATCCATGCATATGTAGTCGTACTCTCGGTATCGAAATAAACGTACGGGTGCCGGTATGCTTATTTATTTCCAAGAAAAGTATGGTGCTTATATTTGGGAACCCTATACGTTTATTAATTTCCCCGCTAAAAATCGTATGTCACTAGCAAAAACCGAAGCAAAATAATTACATTTTAAACGAAAGTCGCCGACAAATTAATAGCGCATCTAACAATGATTAAATATATACTGGTACTTGTATTGTGAAAACGAAAATGAAAGTACAATCAGCCACCAGAGTGCATGCCTGCATGCATGGACCTACATATATGACCCCGCTGCCCTCTGGACTGGTAAACATGCACGCGTCCGAACTATTGGGCGAATGGTTGGCTATTTACTTACGTGATCGATGACATTTTTTAACCAACGAGGGGTAGGCCTATTCATATGATATAAAGCACGGTTATTTTTGCGAACTCGAACAGGTCTAACAAATACACGTGTTCCGTACATTGGGGCCACATAGGGGTGCTAGTATGAAGCGTATTTTGTTCTTTATATATATATAAATAGAAATTAATCGCTATTCTATAGTTAACCCTTTGGAGAGTATACATGACGTCATGAGTAAATTTAATGTCAACATAGCAATAATTATTAACAAGTTCGGTCAAAAAGGCCCAATAATTTGTTTTAATTTATGTGCATTTTTTGTTTACGTGTGTTATCATAATCGATTGCACTTAAAATCACATGGCTCACAATACAAATAGAATATACATTTGGAACAATATATTAATAAAAATAACTCCTATACAAATCATTTATAAATCAGATGATTTATTGAAGTTATGTCTACATAAAATAACACTTCCTGAAACGACATATATGTCGTTCTACTCCTCAACCGATAGACGCCAAAGGGTTAACAAACAAATAAATAAGCAGACTTCCGAAACTGCAAGTTTGAAGCCGCAATTTAGGGTTGGCCGAATGTGCATGTATCAATAATACTGCGGCAATGCTGGGTGGAAATAATATTGATCGCTTCGTGGTCCTCGCTGGCCAGCCGACCTTGTAAATTCCAAGCGCGGACTTTTCAAATCTACGTATTTTGATCGGTAGCTGGTGCTTTTAAAATCACATGGCTCACAATACAAATAGAATATATTTTCCGCGATAGGCATAAAAAATACTGATTGCCACAAAAAGAAAAATTAGCAGATAAATATAAAAAAAAAGAATATGAAAATCAATTTGCTTGAAGCGAAAATGATTTGGAATTTAAACAAAATTTGTGAAGCCCTCAACCACAGAAGTATATAATATATCACAAAAGATGTAAGAGAAATCACTGAAAAACGCCAAATCTAGTGATGCCAACTTGATGATAAAAGCTGCTCGAGTAGCCAGGTGCACAGGTCCCTGGCACAATAGACCCCCACCACCCAAAGACATGTGTATATATGTATTTGGGTGGTGGTGGTGGTCTATTGTGCCAGGGACCTGTGGCCAGGCGGTCCCATGAGAGAAAACGGTACAAACAGTAAAAATAATGTTGATAGATTGTACTTATACTAGGGCTAATATTTATAATGGCCAACAATTGTGGACTAAATCACGAAAAGGTACAGTACCCAATATTCTACAGTGGTTAAGGTATCAATTAGTTATGGTATCAAATTATTTCTCTTAACAACCCCCCCTGTACTATTAATATTGCGCCCGTACTCTTACTTATATGAAAATACCCCCTATACTGTTATTCCATGCACCCCTGCTATTATTTGGATCCCGATCGAGAATAGTGCTACTATCTCTCTGCACCGTCCAAATTATTTCTAGAATGTTACATTGTTGCCGGCATTTGGTGGATCTCATGTGACATTTGATCAACAAGTTTGACAGTTCAAACTCCGATCGGTGAATTGTCGATATGTATATATACGGTAGAAAGTCTATCGCAAATCCGAAATCGCAATGTCGCACACAACAACAAAAAATAGAACAGCTTATAACATCGAAATGCATGCTTGCGTCGACCAATTTCAATCTATGTTACACGAACAATGCAGTCTTCAACTTGTGACGTCACAAGTATGGAACGTCGCTTTTCATGATTTCGCCGATTCAAAAATATTTTTCCGTGACGTCGTCTTTGATGATGCGCTGTATCAAAACAAAGCTGGCGTTTTGCAGAAGCGACTTTTACTCTTAAGTGGGTCACTATTTGGAGTTGAATTACATAAATGCGCGCATATAACCGAAATAGTCGCGACCTACCCTTTAACATACAAACTGTATACTGACACGAATTAAGCTCTGTTTTCTTCCGACAAACCCAGCTGACAAACCACGAAAAAAATAATCGTGATGGCCCTTACATTTCCCAAGTGTGTTATAAGTGTCAAATAAGTGTTGCATAAGTGTAGGAAAATTTGTCCTCTAAGTGTGCACTTACAACCAAGTGTACAAGTCCAACAGTGGCAGTAAGTGTAGTGCAAGTGTAACATAAGTGTACAGTAAGTGTACGTTCCAACTATGTAAATGAGGTGAGTGTCATATAAGTGTATGATTCTAAAGTGTGGTATAAGTGTATGTTGGCAAGTGTAATATAAGTGTATAATAATTGCAAGTGTTTTATAAGTGTAAGTTCTGAATGGGGTTGTAAGTGTATTGTAAGTGTACAATGGTGATTGTGATGCAAGTGTATTATATAAGTGTATAGTACATGTATCAATCAGTAAAATAAGTGTATATCATAGATGGGCATGCACATATTAAATTTCACTATCAAAGATGGCAATTGATGCATTAATCAAGGGAATCACATTCACAATGGTTTAGACTGATAAAATACTTTATTATATTATATTAATAATGTTTTAATATATAAATCATCTATCAATTAGGTTCCTTGGCTCAATAAATATATTTCATAAATCTGGTGCTGATATGCGAAGTTTGAATGAGCTGAAGTATCTTCAAGCTTGTCTCTTCCCGTTAGTCTTTACTCCACTTATGTCATGATGGCCATGTCATGTTCAGTACGATGTCCCATTTAAAGCATGCAGTGCCTGCTGTGGGATGTTTAGTTTAGCACGGAGAGCGAGAGAAATTTGCAAACGTTGGCATGACCGATTCCAGTTTTTTTTTTGCCAAAAAGCTGTAAGCGAGTCATTTTTTTTCTTCTTCTGATGTCACATTGTCTCTGAGATGATCCAAATTCCAATGTGCTCTGTGTGCCCAGTCTACCCCTCCACCAAAATTAGTTTTGTCCGGTATCACAAGCATTTGGACAAGACGTCAATATGATTGAAATTGAATCCGTGATCAGTCCCCTTGGCGAGTCTTGCCAACATTGGGCAACAATGAAACATGCGAGAGATCAATCACTGAATCAGCTGGACGACAGCCATCACTCTCCGATTGAGAATTATCACTTGTAAATAAATGTATGTTGTATATCTGAATTTAGCGCACGTTTCCATCGGTTATAATCTGTATGCATCCAGTGTGACTTTACTGTTGACATTTAATTTCTCAATGTCATCGTGTCATTGTAATTTGTAGGATCAACGGAACAAACTTCGCCTATTTGCGTAATTATTTGCCGAATTCAGCCTCCTACCACCTGTTCTATCTCTAGTGTGTTTAGTTCCTTTCTTCTTTTTGCCAAATTGTTGAATTGTTTTGGCTTTTCTCGCCGTCATTTTCGTAAATGAAAGCTGTTGTCAAATAAAATGCAGATGAAATTTAAATTTGATTTCTTGACCGCCGAATGACCGGAATGTGGTCTGCGCATGCGCATGTAGTCACCGTCACAGTCACGTGTTAGCTTTTAGCCAATCGTATGCTCAGTTCTAGGATATCACTTGATTTAGACGGGGATTTCCCTATACAATGATGACATCAGAGGACAATGTTTACACACAGCGATATGGATTAAATTCCCCATACAATAACACGTGGGCAGAAAGCCCCAAGCATTTACTTTGGGAGATTTACAGTGGGTCGATAATCACACGTATATACAGTTAAACTTTGTTATTTTTGATACATTTTACGTTAAATTAAAAACAGATAGCAGGTACATATACGTACTTCTCCGAGAATGTTAAAAACAATTTTTATCTGTTCATCATTAGGCCTATTTTATTGTCACGAAATTACGCTAACTATCGAAGTTTTGCCATAAAAAAACCCCGATAAAAATAATTCTATTTGGGAGTATTGCACGTCCAAATTACGAGTTTGGAAACGATTTTTATTATACTTAATTCTGATCTGCGTCGTCAAACTACTATCATACAACATTTCTATATTCGTAATGGCCATTTTTTGACTGCAGGGTGTTTGGAAACACAATCATTGAAGCTTTCATATACGCCAATTTCAATATACGTGATAGCGACCAATTTTCATTGTTTATATGACAAACATTTTGCAGTTAATAAATTGTAGATATACATACTCATATATCTTTATTTTAGCACAAAAGATTCATAAAATTTATTACTATCGGAATATAAATAACAGAAAAACGAAATACCTGTAATTTCAAAATTGAAAAAGTTCATATTTAATACAAGACGGCAATTATATAGTACAAATGTGCGAGGCTCTGAGCAGTATTCCTGAACATATCCATATCAAAGTTTGATAAGTGTGGTATAAGTGTTGATAAATTTTTCCAAAGTTCCATAAGTGTACCTTTAAGTGTGGGGCAGTGTTCCCAAAACATTTTAAAAGTATAAGTATCATCAGTGTGTCATAAGTGTAGAGAGAACTTTTCAAAGTACCATAAGTGTAGCTGTAAGTGTGGGCAGCATGCCCAAAGATTTTCAAAGTCTCAAAAGTGTAGAGCAAGTGTACACTTATTACAACACTTACACTACACTTACGAAATAAGTGTACATTTCGAAAAAAGTGAGTGTGGTACAAGTGTACTGAATTAAAAAACAAAAGCTACAAGTGTACTATAAGTGTATACCTGAACTACAATGAAAGTGTACACTTAGAAAATATAAGGGGGGTCCAAATAATTGTGATTGCCTGTCAATTTTGTTCAAAATTAATAATCGTGCTAGCACGTTTATTAGGCACCTGAGAGTAAATCCTTTGACACACACCAATAGGTCACATCTCTCATCCGATCGTCTCCAAACTTTATGCGGATCTTCGGGGTTACCTCTAGATCGGAGCCATTTCGTTAAAAATACATGGCCACCAGCAGCCATCTTGTATTTCAAATTTGAATCCATCGGCACACCCTGCAGCCCGCATATATCGGAGAAATGTTTGAAAATTTATAGGCATGATTAGGACAACCACTAGATGAGAGCTTTCAACAAAAAATATGGCCGTCTGCGGCCATCTTGTATTTTACTCTTTGGAGCAGGGAAGAATCCAGAGATAATTTGGGGACACCTGTTTCCAGCAGAGGATATGTACCGGTATTCCAATATAACTTTAAAATACGGCTTCTACACCGAACCAACACAGATACAGACACATATATTATAAATATGACATAATATTTCTGATTTAAAAATTCAACATGCAAATGAAGTCTGTATTGCAACTGCAGATTTTTTATTTACATCGCATATTGTTGAATTGCCTTGAAAATTCAGGTTGACTCAATACTGTCCACTAGGAATTTGGGGTCATTTTGGGCTTCTCGAGTTTGGGTGCCCATACCTGTAACAGGTATCAAAACAGCCATGCTTTGGAGGACACCCTACAGACCACATCCATCGTGATATCATCACCAAACTTTAAATGGATCTTCAGCGTGACCTCTAGATGGGAGCCATTGATTTTTTCCCGAAATTCATTGAAAAACATGGCCACCAAGCAGTCATCTTGGATTTTAATCTTTGCATGAATAAATTCCTTCGGCACACCCTACATGCCACATCCCTCATCTGATCTTCACCAAACTTTATATGGTTCTTCGGGGTATCCTCTATATGGGAGCTCTCCATTGTCGTCGAAATTCATTAAATAACATGGCTGCCAGCAGCCATATTGCATTTCACGTTTGAATCCATTGGCACACCTAGTTGCAGCTCACAAAGAAAATAATTTCATATACACAATACAATCCTTTTACTGAAACTTTTGACTTTCCTTCTTCTTGATTTATATTGACAGCTCAGCATAAAATTATTAACACCTCC
Source organism: Siphonodentalium dalli (assembly GCA_032622095.1). Lineage (NCBI taxonomy): Eukaryota > Metazoa > Mollusca > Scaphopoda > Gadilida > Siphonodentaliidae > Siphonodentalium > Siphonodentalium dalli. Next base: position 130,705,539 of record CP136065.1, on the reverse strand, counting down.
CCCAAGTTGAGATGCGGTGTGATATACACTTTCTTTTTTCTTTGCAGTTAACCAGAATGTTGGTTTGCTTCAGGCGTCCATTATGTCATTTTACATCATGTATTTAACCTGGTCAGCTTTAAGCAGTGAACCTCCAGAAGAAAGTAAGTTAACATTCAATGCATTGTACTGAACTCTTTGCATCCATGGAATAATTTGTTGAGCTCTCCACACTTTTAACAATTATTTTGAATGTGATTCGTGAGTAACACATATCTGAATAAAACCAGATGTTGTACACCAAGAGATACATCTGTTGTTTCACATATTTCACTTAAAAGTACTTTAAAATAGATTTTCAGACTAAAACCATATACACATAAGAGCCAAACATCTTAATGTTCTAAATTCGCAATATTTTCAATGCAGTTTGTGAATAGAAGACAAAAATCACATCAAAGTGACAGATGCTGGTCCATCTGGTTTTGACTCTCGATCTCTGACTCTAAATTTATATCTCTGAATATAGAAAGAAGTTCAAGTCAAGAGATGTATCATGATTAACCCTTCCATAACTGGAGCTTCTTGAAATTTTGTGAAAACCCTGTTCCAATGTTTTATCTTGTACGGTATACTCGAGTCTCCCATAGGCACAGTGTGTAATCCTGTACTTGCGGATTTGCCTTTCTTTGGAGAAATACTACTACCTTCATCGGATTTGCATCACTTTGACCAAAAATACTGATCACAATTCACAAAATCTGTTTATAAAGGCATTAAATGTCGACAAATGAATAAGTCAACTTAACCCCGCGACTAACCAATGATCTAAATTTGTTATTCAGACCAATTTCTATTTCAAATGCATATGTATACAAATAAACAACATATTTCTCAGTTGTTGTGTTAATTTTCATTCCACATAGGCGATAAAATGTACTCATATTCAATACTTTATGAAAATGTTGGGGTTTTTTCCCCCTATCCGAGCAGATATCTCAACCATACTTTGTTGGTTCGAATTTGCCATGGTGGGGGTATGCCAGCACCTGTGGTGCAATCTCTTGTTTGCAATTGATTTTGATACATCAAAGTTGTTGCTGGAATATTTTCAAACCAGTGGAATAAGATATATACCAATGACCCATTAAAGCACAACCCTTATGTATAATACTTGATGTATTTAGACTTAAGACCTAAATTATTTCTTATTCATGTTGAACTAAAGTGTCATTGACACTTTCATTTACAGTTGTTCATATACTGGAGACCATACTACCTCAATACACAGCCTTAATACAAGAAGATCAGGTGAAATTTGCATATGTGACTGGTCCCAGGGACACATTCTACCACAGGAACATTCCTGACATGGCTGTCATTTCATCTAATAGAACGGAGTACATGTGTCGACCACGACCATCGTTTGAATACAGTGATCTGATTGCAGCATATGTTGGTCTTATTATAATGTTTGTGATGGCCATGTATGCTACGTAAGTTTTATAGAAGGCTAGTTTAGAAAGAAATCTTGTTTCGATTAAATTTTTCCAGTTATAAATGAAAAGTTTGAAGACTATTTACTTTTAACGTGCTACACACATTATAGATTATAAATCACAAACTTCATAGAAGCTAAGTTATATCTTATAATTTAACCCTTTCTTTACCAAACACTCATTGACGAGTAGTTCCTTGAAGAAATGTTCAACAACAATGAAATTAACACAGCTGGCACACATGTGGGGCTGGTGTCTCAAACTAGTTCGTGCACCGGGCTGTGCTTTCTGGAAGAGTGACATCATGAATCAATTGTGATTAAGTTATCAACTTATAACCTTAGTGGCTAATAAAGTCACAACCAACTGTTTTACAGTGTTCCATGAATTGGCAGCTTATGATTAAATTATTTACTTTTGACCAGAATTCATTGTGGGGGAATAGATTTTTAGAAGAATCTATTATCACAGTGGATCAACGGACACAAACGAAAACCGGAAGTCGGAGAGTCCGAGGCGAGGAATTTGTGTTGTCAAAGTTTGCTGACACTTTTTGACACAGTTTTTGCTGCTAATAAACACATTTAGACACCACTTCTAAACAGTTTAAGGTAAGTGAACATTTCATCACTAATATTCGACAACCGACGATCAGTTTTAATAAGTTGTCAGTGCTCTACCATGGAAAAAATGCAATTTATTCATCACTGCGCGACGATTTCTTCCACAAAATATCCCAGTAAATGTAAATTTTCACAATCTTCTCAGACACTTTTTGCCACAACCATTATACCGATCAAAACGCCTGCATATTTTGAATATTGTCATAGAATGTCTCAGTATTCCAAATTACCATGTACCCGCTTCAAAATTAGTGTCTGGTTAGTCCCAAAAATTTTAATCATTAGTCACTAAATATTTGTCCGCTTAGTCGTGATTCGACTGAAGAGTACCCTCAACAATTTATTATGGAGAAAAAAACACTTTTTCGCGGATTATATATGATCTTCATTTTATTTTTTCGTGGCGATGATCTTTAAGCGGTGTCTTATACACGCGACGCTGAAACTGATATCCATTCCTGAAGTCTGACCATGGTCAGTTCTTGATATTTCTTTATCATAATAGACTGATTACTGTGTCATTAATTGAAACGTAATTTGACGACTAAAGTGATAGGTAGCTATAGGGTGATAAAATATAAATGGAACATAATCTTGCTCAAAGTAGTTATTTTTACAAATATAAATTCAAAGTACCCAACACACACCTTCATTATCATATATTAATTAAATTCAGTGACTCTCAGTGGCGAAATCATTTTTGTTACTTTATCGCCAATAGTTGCCCCCCAAATCAATAAATAAACATTTACAATCGAGCGTAGTTCAGATGATGTTTTCTATGGAGTGATACGGTCGACTTGCTTGAGATTTTCGACGATGTAGTAAAATGCTACATACCTCCGGTTGGCATAATGCACCCAAACAAGTCCATAATATGTCTTTAAGGCTATCCAAAGAAAAACAATCAGGATGGGACTAAAACAGGTATATGGTCTGTATATACAGGCTTTCCGCTAGGGTTTGGGGAACGGGTCCTGTATCCGCCGAGGCGAAAATGCAGTCCATGTTTTCAATGTCGTGGAAACACTAGTGGACCTACTTTTGTTGTATCGGCCAATAGAAGAAACAGAGTGTAGATTTGCTGATCTTTTTGCATCCATTTTCTACCAAAGTTACTATGCTATCAACCGCAATAACTTTAAAACATAGAAAATTTATTAGATAAAAATTAATTGCTGTATACGCAAACACGCCCGTGGAAGTTAAATGACCACTATTCAAGACTCGGCAGAAAGTTTGGATGCATAACGTACCGGAATATAACATGATTAAATTATCGGCGGTCATTTTTCGTAACCTAACCGCAGCAACGTAACCAGCGGACTCCAACGCATGTGTTCTAGCGATGTCGGCATTGATCACTTCCTCAGTTCGTGTTAGATCAGTCCGAGTGTGTATTCTCGGTAGAAATCAAATAAAGTTGTCAACTATTTAAATTTCTTAGTACTTAGTACAAAATTGAGAAGTAAACATCTTTATACCTGTATACATATGGAATATGTCCTGTGGTATGACATGGCGGAGAGGTCTGATATGATGGATAAGCGTACAGGACCATTCGCAACAAACGTATGTATTACGTTGTCCACCAGCAAGCATGTATAACCAACCAACCTCAAGGGATCGACTCGTTCAATCTTGTACCATAATATCGACATGATATATTGAATCACCGAATTGTTTCGATGTAAAAAGTTCATAATAACGCTTGTCCGATAAAAGTATCAACTTAAAAGTTAGAATATTAGTGTTCACTAAATATATGCAAATTAGCAAACACCGCAACTGGTGTTTTTTGCGAATCCGTGGGTATATAAGATTTATGACTCTAGTACGTCGTAGTGATGTGAAATAGATGATGTACTGCAGTGTGTATGTGTGGATATGTTCTTGCAATATAACATCAGGTGGGCGACAAAAACAATGTCTCCCGGCTCAGCGGGCGACAGTGTGATTTGTCAACAGTTTATAATAATTTCAACATACATAATTGGTCATAAATAAGACCAGTCCTGTCGAGCTGGATACCTAGATCCGCATGTAGTCACATGTATCCCTAGCCCAATAGAATAAGCTATATTTGTTTGGATATGATTTCCAGGTATTCATTCAGCGTTTCGTGCCTACAGAGGGCAATAGCATATGTCCAATATGCCAATTATCCCAAATATCTTGCATTGTTTCAATTTCATTTCATTTTCAGAATATGTGTAAGCATCGATGCCAGAGACGAGGCTAGATGGTCTATGGTTTGACCAGCTTCAAAAGTACGAGAAATTCCATTCGCACCCCCACCGGTCGGAATTTTCCAACTACTACCTCAAAGTTTACAACTGTTGGAAAGTTCGAACCCAACACCACCATATGGTGGGAATTTTTCATCTGGTTACCATTTGAGTCAAACAATTGACTGGAAGTACACAATTATTCGAGTTTTGTTCTAAACGTTCCTAATTTCACACTAAATTATACTGGTTGAAATATCATACTATTGAAAAATATATCCCGACCCCACCCCAACCAATCTTGTAGCTACAGCCCTGGTTGGGGATGACATTTTGTAGCTTCTATAGTACTGAATTTTTTTTATTTCCTTATAAATACTTTGATCAATGAACATGCATACGATCTGAGAGAATGTTTAAGATACTATGAGATTGCCTCTTCAATGACATCAAATTCAATACCGACCTTCCATGATCATACTGTTAGTTTTTTAGCTCAACTTTACTTGGTAAAGTTTGAGCTATTGCCATGGCTTTGTCGTCCGTGTGTGTGTGTGTGTGTGCGTGTGTGATGCGTCAACAATTTCCTTTAGCACGGGCTACAGGTCGTACCTTTGGTCGGATCATTATGAAATTTGTCATAGCTGTTGACATTGACATGTAGATGGGAACGAGTCATTTTGGGTTCATTCGGGAAAAAAACATGGCCGCCAGTGGCCATCTTGGATTTCAATATTCAATCCATTAGCACGGGCTACATGTCGTACTGTTCGTCTGATCATCATGAAATTTGTCATGGATATTAATATTGACATGTAGATGGGAACGAGTAATTTTGGGGTTGTTCGGCCAAAAAACATGGCCACCGGCAGCCATCTTAGATTTTACTCTTTGGATGACTAAATTCTTTGGCACGGCCTACAGGTCGTACCTTTGATCGGATCATCATAAATTATTTCATGGATGTTAACAATGACATGTAGATGGGAACGAGTCATTTTGGGGTCATTTGGCAAAAAAACATGGCCGCCAGCAGCCATTTTGGATTTTACTCTTTGTATGACTAAATCCTTTAGCATGGGCTACAGGTCGTACCTTTAGTCTGATCATCATGAAATTTGTCATGGCTGTTGAAATTGGAATGTAGATGGGAACGAGTCATTTTGGGGTCATTCGGACAAACAACATGGCTGCCAGTGGCCATCTTGGATTTAAAAATTCAATCCATTAACACGGGCTACAGGTCGTACCTTTGGTCTGATCATCATGAAATTTGTCATGAATATTAACATTGACATGTAGATGGGAACGAGTAATTTTGGGGTCATTCGGCCCAAAAACATGGCTGCCGGCAGCCATCTTAGATTTACTCTTTGCATGACTAAATTCTTTGGCATGGCCTACAGGTCGTACCTTTGGTCGGATCTTCATAAAATGTTTCATGGATGTTAACAATGACATGTAGATGGGAACGAGTCATTTTGGGGTCATTCGGCAAAAAAACATGGCCGCCAGCAGCCATGTTGGATTTTACTCTTTGTATGACTAAATCCTTTAGCATGGGCTACAGGTCGTACCTTTAGTCTGATCATCATGAAATTTGTCATAGCTGTTGAAATTGGAATGTAGATGGGAACGAATCGTTTTGGGGTCATTCGGACAAACAACATGGCCGCCAGCGGCCATCTTGGATTTCAAAATTCAATCCATTAGTACGGGCTACAGGTCGTACCTTTGGTCTGATCATCATGAAATTTGTCATGAATGTTAACATTGACATGTAGATGGGAAACGAGTAATTTTGGGGTCATTCGGCCCAAAAACATGGCCGTCGGCAGCCATCTTAGATTTACTCTTTGCATGACTAAATTCTTTGACACGGCCTACAGGTCGTACCTTTGGTCGGATCATCATAAAATGTGTCATGGATGTTAACAATGACATGTAGATGGGAACCAGCTGTGGGAACGAGTAATTTTGGGGTCATTCGGCAAAAAAACATGGCCGCCAGCAGCCATTTTGGATTTTACTCTTTGTATGACTAAATCCTTTAGCACGGGCTACAGGTCGCCTTTAGTCTGATCATTATGAAATTTGTCATGGCTGTTTAAATTGGATTGTAGATGGGAACGAGTCATTTTCGGGTCATTCGGACAAACAACATGGCTGCCAGTGGCCATCTTGGATTTCAAAATTCGATCCATTAGCACGGGCTACAGGTCGTACCTTTGGTCTGATCATCATGAAATTTGTCATGAATGTTAACATTGACGTGTAGATGGGAACGACTAACTTTGGGGTCATTCGGCAAAAAAACATGGCTGCCGACAGCCATCTTAGATTTACTCTTTGCATGACTAAATTCTTTGGTACGGCCTACAGGTCGTACCCTTGGTCGGATCATCATAAAATGTGTCATAGCTGTTGACATTGAAATGTAGATGGGAACGAGTCATTTTGGGTTCATTCGGGAGAAAAAAACATGGCCGCTAGTGGCCATCTTGGATTTCAATATTAATCCATTAGCACGGGCTACATGTCGTACTGTTCGTCTGATCATCATGAAATTTGTCATGGATATTAATATTGACATGTAGATGGGAACGAGTAATTTTGGGGTTGTTCGGCCAAAAAACATGGCCACCGGCAGCCATCTTAGATTTTACTCTTTGCATGACTAAATTCTTTGGCACGGCCTACAGGTCGTACCTTTGGTCGGATCATCATAAATTTTGTCATGGATGTTAAGAATGACATGTAGATGGGAACGAGTCATTTTGGGGTCATTCGGCAAAAAAACATGGCCGCCAGCAGCCATTTTGGATTTTACTCTTTGTATGACTAAATCCTTTAGCACGGGCTACAGGTCGTACCTTTAGTCTGATCATCATGAAATTTGTCATGGCTGTTGAAATTGGAATGTAGATGGGAACGAGTCATTTTGGGGTCATTCGGACAAACAACATGGCCGCCAGCGGCCATCTTGGATTTCAAAATTCAATCCATTAGCACGGGCTACAGGTCGTACCTTATGAAATTTGTCATGGATGTTAATATTGACATGTAGATGGGAACGAGTCATTTTGGGGTCATTTGGCCAAAACAAATGGCCACCAGAAGCCATCTTGGATTTAACTCTTTGCATGACTTTGGCGCGGCCTACGGGTCGTAGCTTTGGTCAGATCTTCAAGAAATTTGTTACGGATGTTAACAATGACATGTAGATGGGAATTATTCATTTTGGAGTCATTTGGCCAAAAAACATGGCTGCCAGCAGCCATCTTGGATTTTACTCTTTGCATGACTAAATCCTTTGACACAGGCTACAGGTCGTGTCATTTGTCATCACTGGATGTTAATAATGACATGTAAATGGGAACGAGTCTTTTTGGGGTCATTTGGCAAAAAAACATGGCTACCAGCGGCCATCTTAGATTTTACTCTTTGCATAACTAGGCCTTTCAACTTTCCACATTCCTAATCACTCCATTGACTTTAACACATGAAATTATTCCCTTTCCAAGTTGAGCTACAGTGTCATTGACACTTTCATTTTTATATTATTCTAAAATCAAGTGTAGGTATTTACCGGGACTAAGAGTCTATCTGACTCGTTCTGTTTTATTTATTATGATTATGACTATAATTGTTTGGAGACAAAATGAGCAAAATGTGGTTGGTAACAAAACTAAAACAGCATACGCTTTGCAACAGAGAAAATGTAGGCCAAATGTGTCAATGTTGTCGAAAGGCAGCCAACCAAATAACCCAGTTCGACTCTGGGGTGAACACCAATAACTGTCCGCTGGGTCTGGTCGATCGCGACTAAATTTTGGGCTGTACAGGACTAACTGGACAGTAATTTTGAAGCGGATACCTGTATATTAATAGGAAATTTGGAATACTGAGACATTCCATGACAATACTCAATATATGCATTCGTGGGAGGAGGACAGGCGCTTCGATCGGTATAATGGTTGTGGCGAAAAGTTGCTGAGATGATTGTGAAAATTAACATTTTCTTGGATATTTTGTGTTCGAAATCGTCGCGCAGCGATGATTAAAATTCCATTTTTTTCCATGGTAGAGCACTGACAACTGATTCTAACTGATCGTCTGGAGTCGAATATTAGTGATATTTTTTACTTACCTTATACTGTTTTGAAGTGGTGTCTAAATGTATTTATTAGCAGCAAAAACAGTGTCAGAAAGTGTCTGCAAACTTTTACAACACAAATTCCTCGCCTCGGACTCCGGTTTTCGTTTGTGCCCAGTGATCCACTGTGAGTATTAAGATCTTTAAATCATCCAATTAAATGAATTGACATATATTGCTATCAAGTACTTCATTCATCTTTGTTGATAACAGGAAGGATATTAGTTATTGGTGTGGCTGTTCTGGTATAAGATTAGTTGTTTCCTTGCAGTGATAATCAGGTTTGGGGAAATGTGAAAATTAGCCACAGTAGCTGAAATCAGCTATCCTAGCTATTCATCAGCCATACATTATACTCTTTAGCCGGTGAGTTTTATGCAATGTGACTAAATCGGGGAATATGCGCAGAAACGGGCTATCGATATCATCATCTAGTTTCTAAATGCTTGAATCGGTCATTATTACTTTGATTTGCTAATTGAAAGTGCTTTTATACTTATTTTTTGTCTTTGCCGATATCATACTTGAATTATTGAATTATTTTCAAACTGGAAGCCGGAATTAAATTAATTTGATTGGCTGTTAACTCTTTCGTTGCCGAGCTAATTTTACACCTAAATTGCCGGAGAATTTATGAGAAAACTGATTTTATTGTGGAAAAGTAGGATACAATAATAGTCTTCTTCTTATGAAATAATGTTTCAAATATCAAGGACATGTATGTAGGTGATTAGCCAAAGAATTGCAGGTGAATATTTTGCCGAAGAATATTCACGACAATTAAGGGGCATAACTCCGTGTCACCCAAGGGAAATAACTCCAAATAAGGATATTTTTGCAATAATCCTATTGAAAAATGGCCCAGAACCTGCTATATTCAATATTGGTTTTCTGAGACAGTATTCCAACGATGATGATCTGATAAAGCTTTCTACTGTCTTTCTCATTTAAAAACTTGTAAGAATAAATTAGGGTCTAGTTCTGGTATAGCTGGACCATATGTGAGGAGCTACACAATGCAGGAGCCGATTTAGACTTTAGTTGCACAGTTTATTACGAAAATAGCTAGGTTTTTTAATTGAGGAAAATGGCAATTTTGACTGTCAAAAAACAAAACAAAAATTGTGATATATAATTAAATCTCTAACTACAAGCTTATCATCATTGTGCTATAAATAAAATAACAAAAATGACACATATGCATGTGGTCTAAACTGTTACTGAGGCACGCTGGGGCCTGTGGGAGTTTATAATCACGCCGTTTGTTTTAGTGAATTGCGTTTTTACCTTGAAAAATAGGTGATTCATTCAGCAAAAACGGCAATTTTGACTATTAAAAATACTAATAAAACAATCTAAAGTACACATAATCTTTATTGTAATGTCAGGTTGTCATACTATCATGTTTAAATTAGTTAATGCATTGGTAAAATGCAGATCTTTGATATAAATAATTGTCTAAAAATATTTTTCTGAAATTGTCGGCCATTTTGGATTTCCGACTGCAGATCTTACATTTTTTTTACAAACTTATTTCATTGTTTTAATTTTCAAACGTCTTAAAAAGGATTAAAAATCAGATATATACTGCAGAATTTAATTAGAAACAATTAAAACAATAATTTTATGAAACTTGAAAAACTTTTTTATTATTGTCATACAGTTGTGATCAAAATAATTACGGTTACAATTATGGACGATAATATCGGCCCTGGCAATTTACCGACCGGATATTTGGGCCGATAATATCGGCCCCTGGCAATCAAAGAGTTAATAATGTGTACAGAGATAGCATCTCAAGTCAGAATATTTATAAAGTGTAAGCACTTTTTTGCAGATTTACTGCAATGCAGCTCACTCATACTAGAGTACCATTATACTGGCGGATCTGGTGTGATTTGTTTATAGACTCAATATGCTTACATAATTTAAAACGCAACTTCCGCTTATTACTCCGATCATGGTAGATCTGAATACTTTTTTCACTATAGACTCTTCAAATCCCAGAAAAGAAAATTTTTCTGTTAAAGGAAGCCTTTCACACTGAAATATATGGATATATGTCCTGCTTTGCCCATATAAAAATGTACCAAGGTATTTACCAAGGTAAATTTTACCATGGTATTTGTACCACGGTCAATTGATCACGTCGGTAAATTTTACCAAGGTAAATTTTAGTGCTTTACCAAGGTAAAAATTTACCAAGGTATTTACCGAGGTAAATTTTACCATGGTTTTTTACCCTGGTCAATTGATCACGTCGGTAAATTTTACCAAGGTGAAAAAATCACAGTAAAACTTTACCATGGTGAAAATACCATGGTAAAAGAACCTCGGTAAATTGTTGGAATACTACTGTATTTTTACCACGGTGAATTTAGCATGATAAATTTTACCAAGATATTCTACCAAGGTATTTGACCTTGGTAGAACACCTTAGTAAAATTTACCACGCTATATTCACTGTGGCAAAATACTGAGGTATTTCAACAGTTTACCCAGGTTCTTTAACCGTGGTATTTTCTGGAGTACCTAGTAACAAAGTTGAATATATCAAGGTATACATGTATTACCAGAGTTTACATGTATATGTGAATCTAGAATGGTAAAAATCCACCAAGGAAATTTGACGCAGTATCGATTTACCAATGAATAAGTACTAGGGTACCGGTATGTCAGTTGAAAGTACCATGATAATTAATAGGTAAAATGGTAAATAAATATTGGAATCTACCCTGGTAGATACGTACATCGATCATTTAATTTAATTGAACCCATATACACACATCTATAATATCTAGTACTGGTACTAAGCATCTGTGATGTAATATTGCTCGCCAGTTTTGGAGGAATTGATCAATGATGTTAGAACTTTGCCTATAATGATTTCTAGTTGCGATGGACCAAAGTTCTAATGGTATTCATTTGGGGTAAACGTATCGAAGTGACAGCGATGTGTTTAAAATAATGAGATGTTTAATTGTATGAAGGTATATAAGATGGTAACAATATCACCGTCAATGTCTTTTGGTGTCTCCATGATGGAACTGTGATGTTAGAAATACGTCCACAACTCCACATCCGACCGTGATCGATAGCCGAGTTCTAATGTTATTGTTCTCCTGGTCAGCCGACCGCGTCACAGTTCACACACATTGCGTGCTGAGTAGAACTCCGTGAGCAGTCCGCTTTGTCCACTCTAGTCACAACACTGGGTCACGAATTACGGCATACTGACACACTGTAGCTGTTCTGTTTACATTGACGCAGTTGGTCTCTGTTCGTACAGACATGAAAGTTAACATAAGCCAAGTTCTCCAAAAACCGACATTCACCACAATGATATAAATTAGTATAATTGAGAAATTTTTGTTTAATATTCTAATTCTAGTTCATGTCGATTATTCCCCGTCACTGGCTTGAAGTTGTTCAAGTTCGATTTGGACTGATTCATTTCCATCGTTAGCAAATCCGTAGTCTTGAAATATCACATTATCACCAATCTCCAAACTTACTTCCTCTGAGTCGATATATTCTTCAACTTGAAGCTCATATTCAATATCTGACTGCGGAACTGACGGCCGCGGAACCATTGAATCCTGTGTTTCTTGTTGATCATTTAGCATGTTTATTTGAACTTGTTCATTATCATTATGTTCAACTTGTTCCATTTCATTAGGTGTTGCAAAAAATTAAGTCTGAGTCATTTGACACTGTATTTGAGACACTTTCACTTTGAGAATTGTGGCCGGCAGTTTCACTGTCACTGTGTGTTCACAAGTTGAAGTTCCACTTGCAGTCGAATCGAAATGATCAGCCTCACACATCCAGCGTCTAGTTGTGCTTTTTGGAATATTCTCACTCAGTGGGTCCTCCAAGTATCGTTTATAATGTTTAAGTTTGTCCTTCGACATAACGAGGAGAATGATTCGTTACTAGCTTCGAAAACAAAATGAAAATCTATACCGCCAAAAACATTGGAACTGACGGAAGTGAAGAGTGGAGGTCGTCGATCGATAACTGAGAATTAGCGAAACGGACAATTAAAAACGAACACGTTTAAAGCAGTTCATATTAGTATCATATAATGTATACATGACACACATTAAATAATCAACCAACCAACTAGTTATATAATTCATGAAATATCAGTTTTTTTTATTTTCGTGATTGCGTAATGGCGATTTCGGACAGTAATTTATGCGCGGTTCGTTTCGTTTATGTTTTGAACTCGTGTACTCTTTTTTCTGGATTAAATTAGAGTAATATTAACAATTATTAATTGGGAAACTGTAATAGCTAGGCCTACCACGGTAAACAAACAAAGGGAGACATTTTACCTTTACCACACAATACATGGACATTTACCTGTTTACAAACACATTATTAAAGTAAACACATTATTAAAGTAACTTTTACCATGGTAGACCACAATAAGTGGAAAATTACCATGGTAGAATTCTGGTGAAAACTCAGTAACTAAGATGACTTCATGAGACCACATTGACGTTACTTATGGTAGAACATAGTATAGGTGGTAATTTCACAATGGTATTCTACACTATATATGGGGAAAATACTGTGGCAGCAGTCTGACCGTGATAACTGGAGTACCTGGAAAGTTTACTATGGTAGTATGCTGTGTTAAATACTCATAATAGAGTAGGCCTACGGTACCTTGTTATATGGTATTATACTGTGGAAGCATATATAGTCAAATGTAAAATATAGCTATGTAAGTTAATATATATACCGAGGTAAGTCCAGAAATATTGAGATATACCAAGGTATATTTTGACTTACCGAGGTATACCTATGTAAGTTAATATATATACCGAGGTAAGTCCAGATATACCGAGATATACCAAGGTATATTTGGACTTACCGAGGTATACCAATGTAAGTTAATATATATACCGAGGTAAGTCCAGATATACCGAGATATACCAAGGTATATTTTGACTTACCGAGGTATATTTTGACTTACCAAGGTATATTTTGACTTACCAAGGTATATCTTGACTTACCTAGGTATATATTGGTTTACCTCGGTATATCTTGGTAAACTTACCAAGGTAAATCACATATTACCATGGTATCACCTAGGTATATATTGGTTTACCGAGGTAATACTTGGTTTACCGAGGTAATACTTGGTTTACCGAGGTATATATTGATTTACCTTGGTAAAACCTTGGTAATATCTAGGTTTACCATGGTACATTTTTATATGGGTGTAAACCACAGTAGGAAAGGGGTTAACTTTTTGGTCGCCTCCTGACGTCTATTGGCTTGCCAAGATTAGTCATGCATGAACTGTCCCCATATAACCGTCTGTACGCGAATAGAATCGTTAGTTTTATTCCTACTGCGAAGCCAACAAGATCTAAGGGCTGTATCTTTTTGAATTTTGTGTTCACACACCTCAACAAATTCATTTTGTCGATACAATATATTTTTGGTTGCCTCCTCGTTCTTTTTTATAATTATCGGTTTCGAATTCATCGACCGTTTCGCTTAAAACATACAATTGTTCCGTGTTTTCGAACAGGCCGATATTGTAATTTTAATTTTATTGCGTCTGTAAATTGACAGATCCGCCATAGACCGGCCATCGTTTCAATGCCTTACGACGCACATAGATTATTGTGAGAAATACATGTATGGAATTATTATAGAACCTATAAGGTATGATAGAATTGCTCAGATCGTAAATGCCACGTGGTTCGCTACTCGAAGTACGGTATCCTAATTTCATTCGAATTTATTACATTTTTGGCATTTCAACTCGCAGAATTTCTTTCAGTAATTCCCTCGCTACTGACGCTAATATCTATCATGATGTTATGAACAACGTGCATTCACATAATACTTTGTTTTATGTTTCAATACTGTCACACATGTATCCATGATTCAGAGGTGTTAGTCGTCGCTTGACCTTGACGTTGACTACATCTACGGTTTATCAATATCAGAATGGAACCGTTTCATGTATAATAATAAATGTTAATTTGTTACTTAATATGACAGTTGTAGTACTACGAATCGGTAGTGTCATTAATTTCAGACAGGGATTGATATCTGACAAGTGTCAGAATTCTGTTCTTGGTTCGATTCTCGTAACAGAGCATCAACTTTACTGTAGAATTTAGAACTGCTATCATTTGATGATTGCAAACATGACATGCCATTGTCCCCCGGACATCATAGCTAATGACCAATCTCAGCCATGTAGGTCGATTTAATATCTATATAGTTGTTTCTGCTCTAATGAACAATAGCTGCGATTCAACACAAGCCGGTCTGAACCGGTGGACGTGTATTGCTCTCGGGTGCATGATAATCGTGATGGCCTAATAATAGTGATCTGTGGAGATTCCGACTAAAATTAATACTGATGACAATTTCCCTCCTTCTCAATTCCAAATTTTAGTTATTATTCTGAATTTTCTCCAAAATTAACTATGCTGACATTATTATTTGGCACCTGAGAGTAAAGACTATGTTCGTTATGACATGTACAGATATGTTTTTCGTGGATGCCGACACTCTCAAGAAGGCGGAGGATGTCAGGTTACTACGATTCTGGATATGGATCTGATTGGGACCCAAATTACAAATCACGGACACTCAGGTTTGAACTCTTCCCTCTTGTCGACATTCTGAAGGTGTCTAATCATGGATTCACTATCTACATAAATATTTGAAGGTTCTTTCAATCCTTTCCCCATCTTGGTTAAATTATGGGAATGTGAAAGTGTAATTTGCTATGGCACTAACTCTCAATGAATTGTTGCGGATAACTTTCCTTATGATTCTATTTCGTTTTCAAGCCGTCCTCGGTTTATTTGCATACCGGTCCACACATTGTCTCTTGTTGACTCAAATTCTTCATGCTCTCAGACTGACAAGATTTAGAATCATGGTGACTTGACCTCTCCAGTTAACTGGCCAACAGTAAATTTCTGATGTGGAATGTTTGCTTCCCCATGTGGCCGCGACGTTTCTCGCAGCATTTCTTGAGACTGTGGCCAAAAATTTGAGATGCCTGGATGAAGGCCCCCAATGAGATATCACAGCAGTGGTATTCCAAGAAGGGGGGATCTTAAATGGCAAGTAACCTTATCAAATGTGAACTCGGTACATGAACATGCTGTGCATACATTGCAGGGAGCATTGTTCATAAAGAAAGGGCATGATAGGCGTTTTTAATGTATTCATTGACCAGCAAGGAGTCTACATGAATTTCAAATATATACGAGTCCAGACCTTGGCTCTTCGCAGTCTATTACTACCTTTCGTACCGTTGATATGGCGAATAGACTTCACACACAAATGAAGTACATTTACATGGAAAGCATTTATATTGTCACGTGCCCCACGACCACTGCCAATTGCCTTTCCGCAAAGAGTCCATCACATGGCTCTTCATACTTCTATTGCGCATATCAATTTGATTATCTGGCATATAGCAAATAAAAAAGGCGGGACGTTTGCGCTGTACAGCTTAGCTTTCGAGGAAGCTCATTGACCAGCATTACAGACATTTCCCCGCAGACAGAGGACCACCCCATATGAGTGGATCCAGACCCCATGGCACCAGCCGCCCGATCACAGGGACCTGCCATGCTGCCAACTATGAGAGCTTCGGTATATGCTGTATTTGTCCTCTTTTCCTTAACCATGCCTTAAACAGAACCACTGAGGTAGGGGGGAGTTCCTCTCTTTCATATGGCTTCTTTCTTTTACAACCTGGCTATTAAATTCAATAAGTCACACCATTTGAGGATGTGTGTCCTTTACTGAACTTCATATGATAATATCATTTGTTTCCTTCCTAGAGGAGCCATCTTCAGAGCGGGTCCTAGATTGCTGCATGCTTCATACTAACCTACCTATAACACACCTACATGTAGGTCGTTCTGCTGCATGTTTGGAGAAAGTGACATGATGTTCTGTGCCGAGGCCTCAGACCTGAGTATTACGTATGGTGACCGTGACAATTTACCCACCGTGTTTATCATCTGACCACATTGTACATCATTACGTGCGCTCGCGCAACAGTATGGCGATCAGACAGATTCATTCGTAGCTTGGTGTCACTCTGTTCCGTTTCACTCCATGACGTCACCAAAAACGACGTAAAACCTCGTGGCGTTCTGACATTTTTACTGTGCCGCGTTTTTGCTATGTTTATTTTATGTGTTGTTTTCGATTATTTGTTTGTCGCCGATATCGCCATTTGTCGGGATTCCCTGTTTCTATATTTAAAACTGGTATGCTCGTAGTGAGCCTCGATTTCGATTTTTTCTCCCAGGTCAAAATACGTCAGAGTTATGACAAAAATAGATCGACCTACATTTTCTCCATCAGAACTCTACATCAAAGAGTCTATAGACTCCTTCGGGACCTACATAGACTCCTTCATTTTGGGTATTTTTACTTATAATTGGGAAGTTTTATCATTTTTGGTTCATGCGAAGACCTCTTTTTATCGTGCGGGAAAAGAGAGACATTCAAAACGCGATTTCGTAATTCGACGCAATAGCCCAACCTTCAGCCGATTTCCGGGTCAAATACGACGAATGACGTAACACAAAACAAAACGCATTTGTTGACACAAACACCGTTTGAAGAGTTTATTATTACATAAAATGATCGTTATTGATTAATTATTGATTAATTATTCATATTTATTGTTGCATATTGGCTGCTATCAATATTTACACAAATGGTATTAATTATTTCTTATAATTGCTCCTTTGGTCAACTTTAACTATCGGAAAATGAAAATATGCCGCTGAAAAAAATGTAATCGATATTAAAGGTACGGTTGGCCTTGACGGTGGGTATCCTGTGAAAATATTTCCAACCGTCAAAAAACCACCACAAACAGAAAGAACATCAAAATGTAGACAGACTTTGTCCGTATACAAATAAGAAATATCGCATAAACAGTATGTTATTGTCATATGGTTGACCATTGTTATGTAAACAAAAGCATAAAAAGTTACTTTTCTGGTGTTTGTTTATATTATAATGGTAAACATAAAGAGCGTTCTTTGTGGGTGAATTCCTGATACGGAACTACTAAAGAGCGTTTATGCCATTTGTGTGTGATTAGCCAGTAGCATTGTGCTTTCTTCTGTAACACAATCAGGCTCTTGCTTAGGTAAAATATAGTAGGTCTTTATGATAACATGCTGTTTACGTGATGGTATTGGTATATATGAACGAAACTGTATGCGTTTGACTGTTTTTTCTGTTTACAGTGATTGGAACAAATATGAATATTTTCGACAACTAAGGCCTCACGTGCCTTTAAAGTCTCATCCTTTCGGCAACATGGAATTGGTTTTAATTACTTAAATGATTAATATAGTAATTTGCCTTTTATCTGTGATGAAATGAGAAATGGTAATTGTCTTTTTTTGCTAACATTAAATTAAATAAATTAAGTAAAATACAGTGAAATTATTTTTTAAATTATTTTTTATTACATTTTTGCGCACGTTGGCATCTCTCTGAGTGCATTCTAGTTTGTACTGATTTCGGTTGTCAACTGTCTGAATATTTCACTACGGTCGTTTAATTACGTACATTCCATAGACTTGATCTGTGCGCCTTCATTTCTTGAAATCAGATCGCGGTTGGTATTTCACTGGGAACGTGGACTGCTCTCAGGTGCATAATGGTCGTGAGGGCCTTATAATAGTGATGTGTGTGGATTTAGGCTGAAAATAATAGTAGTGATTGCAAATTTTGCTCTATGTCTCCATTCCAAATAATAGTGATTGTTGGGAATTTTCTCCAAAATTAATACTCGTACATACACTATTGTTTGGCACCTGAGAGTAGTAGTTTGTTTTCTCAGTGGCTGCTCTGGTCACCTGCGGTATTCAGCCATGAGCTCCATGTGCTTATGGCTGTTAGTCATGCTCTCTGAGGGGCTATATATATATATATTTAGTGATACATTGGATCATGCCAGGGATCTGTGCTCTGGCTCCGACCATTGGATTGATGGGTGCAGCTTTGGTATGGTCTTCTGACATGATCTCATGATGACTTATATATCACCCTGATATATCTATTATATCATTTTATATATCTATATACGCGAAAGATTTGTATCACAGGGTTTCTGCAATGATATCTTGTGATACATAGGAACCTCAGAGACATGTGATAACTGTTCTAAGAAGGAAGGCAGGACCAGTTCACGCTCCTCCGGTTACGTCTCGACGGTCCAACCAATTCGTACTTGGGACCTCCAGGACGTTTTGTCCCCCACCAGGCGCTAGGGGTTCTGGGCGCTAAAGCTGCCAAATCGCGTGCGCAAGTATCGACGACGGCCTTTGGCAGCTTAAGCGCAGGGCGGGGGCCGTACCCATAGAGGTAAAGCGCCGGGACCCACTGGCCAAAGCTCTTAATAAGACAAGGCCTTGCCTGCCACTCAACTGTCTTGGGATCGGAGAACAATGACCTCTCCCCACCCTCCAGTTTGGCCAGGATATTAGCTTGGGCATGACCACCTGCAGCATGCGGTGGTTGGGGGCTCCCTCTGATCCGATGGCTTGACTCACTTATAGTTGTTCAACCCATTTGGGCTAATGGGTTCTCAATTTGATCCCTGTGCCACAAATTGGGCATCAGGTTATCTGCCATTTGCTTTGGCGAAAAACAGTTAGTTAACTCTTAATGTTGGTTGTCTCGCCATCTTCGGAGTGGGCCTCCTCCAGTGCAGGTCGTTCTGTCGCTAAGGCGGAGAGTGAGTTAGTCTCCTTGCATCCCATGGCGGCTGGGACCTTAGAACTGAAAGATTAAGAAAGAAGAAAAAGAGAAGAAGAACAGAGAGTATCTAATTCTGTTATACTTGCTCGGTTCGCTCGCAACTATGAATTGGATGGCACCGCCTGGGATGTTTCTTCCAAAACAAGGGGGGAGGTACACGTTTGAGCAATATAGAACTCTAACTATATGAGTTATTTTCATGTAACTAATCATAACAGATTCATTAAGAGTTCATATTTATGTGCGATCTGTTTTCGAAGAGTACATTCCCCTCTAAATTTGGCTATTAACTTTATTGCTCGTGCCTCCTCCTGGGCTTGCATTCTAATCCATATAGTTCAGTGTGAAAGGCTTCCTTTAGCGGAAAAATATTATTAAAAAAAGTATAATACATTTTTCCTTAAAGAAAGCCTGAACACTGAACTGTCATAGGTCCCTCCCATGGCGGTGCCATTCCAAACCCCGCAACTCGCCAATCTCCTGATTGAGTCGGAAATAAAACTAACAATTCTCATGACGTACAGCCGGTTATATGGGGATAGTTCATGCGTGACTAATCTTGGCAAGCCAATAGACGTCAGGAGGCGACCAAAAATTAACCCCTTTCCTACTGTGCTTTACAAAGCAGGACATATATCCATATAGTTCAGTGTTCAGGCTTTCTTTAAGGAAAAATGTATCATACTTTTAAAAATAATATATTTGTACAAAAAATAGTATATGGTATCAGTTTACAATCATACTTGGATTATGCTGCAAAGCATAATTGCTTTACCAAGGAGTGGTATCACTTTGTCATAGTAAGGACACCAGATTCGTTCATTTAGAATTTGAATTAAGAGATCAGTAAATTGTTTTTTATTTGTATTTTCACGATTTTGTCGCATTGCATAAAACTTACCGACTAGAGAGTACAATCTATAGTTGAATCCTATAGCTAGGATAGCTGATTTCAACTGAATTTTCATATTTACCAGACCTGATGTCACAATACAATATTGTTTCTACTGAAAATTAACAAAGGGCATGAAATGTGTTTAGTCAGACTTACATTAGATTATTTTCTATATACAGCTATGCTCTAATTAAGCGACCTGTTTAACGAGGTTACGGGCCGGCACTACCGCGGTGATACCACCAGAATACTGCGTTTATCATTTTGTACTGCGATGGAGGGCGGTTGACCCACGGTACTGAGCGGTAGTCTTAATACTGCTGGCCGCCGCAGGTCACGCGTGATTTGTGCTCGTTACCGCCGTACACCGTGATATTTTTTTTGTGACCATGTATAACCGTGTTCAATTTATCGTGAACCGCCCTCCACCGTGAAGTGAAAATATACGTGAAACAAACTAGGCGGCCCGCAGGAATCCAATTCGTGATCTCGGGAAGTTAAAAATACATTATTGTAATGACGGTACCGCCTTTTTAGCTCACCTGAGACGAAGTCTCTGGTGGAGCTATATCCCCTGCCAAAATACAGCTACATTACAGTTACTTTCCAGCTACATTACAGCTGGAGTTACAGTTATCTTACAGCTAGTTTCCAGCTAAATTACAGTGTATGTGCCAGAAAAAGTTTCAGCCATGTTACAGCTAAACTGTTTTTTAGCTGTAATAAGTTAAGATACCTTTCAATGCAAAATTGCCCTAATTGATATGAATATTAATTAGCGAACAAAATTCCAGCTATATTACAGCTATATTACAGTCAATTTACAGCCGTTTCAAAAATGCGTAATGAGCTCTGTCAAATCTCATGAATATGCAAATGATTATTTTCTTGAACTCCTAATAGCTGTTTCACATTGTAATGTAACTGTTTTATAGCTGTATTCAGAAAGTCACGAATATCAAGCTTATGATTTATGGCTGTTTTGTAGCTGTAATGTAGCTGCATTTTAGCTGTAAGATAACTGTTTTGTGGCTGTCTTCAAAATGTTATGCAAATGAGATATAAATCAGCAGGGCGGTTTCATATCTGTAATAATTCAACTTATTTAATGAGATGAAATAGACGAAACGTTCCTTATAGTTCAGCCATTTATTCAGAAGTAAAGAAGTACACAAACCGGAAATGAAGCATCGGCCTTGAACTATATAAAGTAAGCCACATCTAAAAGTCATGCAACAAGAGTACATTAACAATTCGGCTTCACCTCATACATCATAGTTCATATCACACCTCCCCAATAAGCTGTCAAACAGTACTTTCAAAACTTAAGACAAATACTGAAAATATTAATCAAACACAATTATATACAAATGCCCTGAACAATAGATATTAATGACTTACTCACAAATCTAATTTCTGAGGAGCCTTCTCAACTCTAACTGACCGACGTAACATGGGTTCAGTTTGGTTCACACCCTTGTCAGTACCAACATGTTTACCCTTTTTGAACCTTTGGCGGTTGAAAATCATCAGGACTACCAAGTACAGCATCCGGGACTGAAATACTGCGGTCTGATGACTCCACAGGTCTCGTCTCCAAATATGCAATAGGTACTCCACAATTGTCAAATTCCATAGGCTCAACAGACTCTTCTGGTGGAGAGTCTTTATAATCCCCACAATATCTTATCCGCATTTGATCCACATGCCTTTTAACAATTTTACCGCTAGAGACTTTAACGGTGTATATGTTTACACTTAACTTCACTGAGACCAAACCACTGATCCATTTATTTCCAGAACTATAATTAAGCACAAATACTGGATCATCTGCTTCAAAAACCTGAACTTTACTTGTAGCACTGTTGTTGTGATAAAGCTTTTGCTTAGACTGCTTTAACTCAACTACGGCACTCTGTTCTGGCTTAAGCCGGTTCAACGCAGTCTGTACATTTCTCCCCAGCATTAACACTGAAGGTGATACCCCAGTGGTAGAGTGTGGGGTGGTGCGATACCTGATGAGAAATCTACTGATCTTTGTTTGAACTGATCCTTGCGACATCTTCTTAAAACCTTCTTTAAAACTCTGAACAGCTCTTTCAGCCAAACCATTAGAAGAAGGCTTAAATGGGGAACTGGTTACATGCTGAATGCCATTTTTCCTCAGGGATGTCCCCACAGTGTTGGGGGGGTTGATTGACAGATTTGTTCAATGAGACGAAACTATAGTCATCACTTCTCATCTGTTCATCTGTCTGTCCGTCCTTCCATCTCTCAACAATTCTTTGAACATCTTCTCTAGATTATAAGACCGAATGGGTTCATATTTGGTGTGGATGTTCCCTAGGTGACTCGCATTCAGATTTGTTCAAATGAGGTCACTCTGTCAAATGGTTGTGAAGCCAGGCAATAACTCTTGCCCTCCATAGTAATTCTTAAAAACAACTTCTCATGTACCATTAGGTTGAATGGGTTCATATTTGGTATGAAGGGTCCTTTTGGTGACTAGTTCAAATGGGGTCACCTGGTCAAATAGGGGCCAAGCAAAGGACAGTTTTCCTCTTAATATGCTTCCTTCACACGGACCATCAGGTTTATTTTACTGATATTTAGTATGAAGGGTTCTTTGGTGTCTTGGATTCAAATTTATTCAGATGGGGTCACCAGGTTAAATATGGTGGGACCAGGGACATAACTGTATGTCTCTATAGTAATACTTAAAATGTCTTCTCAAGAGAGGTTGGACTATTTAGCCTACATATAGTATGGAGGATCCTTTTGTGACTGAGATTCAGATTTGTTAACATGAGGTCAACCTGTCAAGAAATGATGGGGCTATGGGGACTTAAGACTGTTGTGTCTAATAAAATCATTAAAATACAAAATTCATTAAAACATCTACCTTGGAACTACCTGACTTATTAATCTGACATACATATAGTGTTTTGGGGGTCCATGGATAATTGGGCTTTAAACATGTCTAATGTGATCAGTAGTGTACAGTTGGTAATTTAAAGGTAGATATTCATTGATCTACATACATGAAGTCTCTCTAGCCACATATCCTGTTTAGATCTAATTCTTTTAAAGTGATTATGAAAAGTTCTGACTGTTGTGGTCTCCAGAGTCCCTGTCTTATCAGTCTTTGTAGTCTGGTGAGCGACCCCACAGTCTTTGACTGCCTTGTTTTCTCTCAGGCTATGTCTATGCAGTTGGATACATGATGTATAACGTCTATATCTTATGCCAAAAAAATTAATAGTTGTGTTTCCGGTATTTCGTTGTCTGGATGCCGACCCTAAACTTTTTTCCAACTACATATATTTTACCGGTACCAAAATAAAAACATAAAATTGAAGCACAAATACAGCGACATTTCGTATAAACAAGGTGAAGTCCTGTGCGACTTACAGTGATGCAATATAATTTACAAGCAATACTGAATTACGACTTTGAATAGTTAAAGACAAAGCCGTGGCATCATTGTCCTGTCTTTGATCGAGGATGAAAGGGAATCTCTCTAGGGAAAGTGACACCGAGTAATCATAAATCATGTTCACTCAACCAGTTACAATGTAGCAGGTGCCCAATTTCTTGACAATGCTGACGTAATTCTTGTTTGATGTTTGTGGGTGAGAGATACCGATGTTTGTGGGTGAGAGATACCGATACCGTGATCAGCACGACACAAAAATAAGTGCACGTACATGGCGATTGTCCAGCTCAAAATCGTAATAGTTATAGATAAAAGTTCAATTTTATTGACCATTCGGGAGAATGAAGTTACAGTTCAAAGTACCGACTTTATTTCCGCAAGGAACGAAATGTTTCGTCTTGCACTTTTAACCCACATCAATTCAATTTCAAATAAAATGGTCACTGGATCAAGTTCCTTCTACAGATTTTTTTTTTAGTTACCAGTTAGTCTATTAATAATTTAATAAGCCTGGATACAAATAACTCGGCAACAGCCAAATGCAGTGCAGAGATTCGAAACACACAACATCACGACCGGCATGCGATTGACACACAGTAAATTACCAGTATACATTAAAAAATGGAGCACGTGCACGTCTGCAGATACTACGGGGTTCATGATGGGTGAAACATCTCCATTTAATTAACTCTCGTGTACGAATAAATTGGAGGTACATAATATAAAAGGGATGAAAACTAAAATATATGTAATTATATGTTCTGCGTTTTATGCAGTACCAAATAGCTTGTGTGTCTTTGGGGCTCTTGGTGGGTGAAAATTATCAATTCCATGGTTACTTGTAAGAATACATTGGAAGCACTTTCGGGTATACATCCACCGATGTAAAGGGGCAGGCACAGCGAACTGCAGTGTGGCCAGGGTTGGGTTAATTATCAGGCGGTATGCACGAGAAAAGACACATTCAAAACACCAATCATTGAAAGAGACAACGTTGTAAAATCAGTCAAAACGTCAACAGTCACTGAGCACGTGCGCGTCCGTGATTATTGTCGGGCGGCATTGTTTGATCTCTTGCAACGTTAAGTTGTCGCATGCATTGCTGTACTTGGCAGTTCAGAGTACAAATTATGTTCACATAGTCTTATCTAATCACAATTCGGATGAAACGCATGTATGGCATTGGAAAGGGCGGAAATATGCCTCTATATAAGTCTGTTTGATTCGCGCAGGATAAGTACACATAAATCTGATAATCTGAGTAACGATAATAACAGTAACAGTTCAAAGTACCGACTTTATTTCCGCAAGGAACGAAATGTTTCGTTTTGCACTTTTAACCCACATCAATTCAATTTCAAATAAAATGGTCACTGGATCAAGTTCCTTCTAAAGTAATAAAACAATGTGTTATGTAGTAATACTATTAGTAATATTGTATAACTACTGATACTAGCATGTTCCACTGGAGTGCATCTCTAAAAAGAATATGTTTGGGAATGACAAACCTCCCTTACTATTATTCCAACCTCTTCTTTTATTTTGGTCGCAAAAGTATTCAAGATATATAATCACATAGATCATGCATGATATAATTCTTTTATTTTATCACGCCGGTAGTGTTTGACTACTGACGACTGTGTGGTCGGCATATGTCCTCGTACGATTACGCACATAATTTTCAACACAGTCTGGGGTAGAAAAGGTTTGCTCAGGTTCGAACCTTGACATGGGCAAAGGGACATCTCAATGTGCCGTTCTGATCTATGTATGGCAATTTCATAAAGAAATGAGAATTTTTTCACTCTCATTGAAGCATGCAAATTTGAAGCAATAAACGCCCATACTGAGTCCGTGCATCCATAAATCTGATATATATATATTATTTCCAGACTGACATCCAGCAAGGAACAATTTAAATTAGGAGTCAAAAGGGAGAAGGTATGTACTTAAGCTGTTCGAGTTTGTAAATATATAGTAACTCTATAGCCAGAATGCTTCTATAGTAACGGACCAACAAACCAATCGACAAGTAAGGAGAAGGAGAGCTTTATTATCTCTAGTGATATCAAATTTAGCATGACATGATTACTGTTGTAAATCATGCATAAAAATATTTTTCCTGGAGCATACGTAGCTATAAACTTGATAGCAACAATAAAGAATTTAATCCTGGGCTCGACCTTGGTAGAAATCTGAAACTTTATTCTAGTACTCTTTAGCCTTAGGCCCAGATACATAAAAGAAAATATATAGTATAATCTGGTCTAATCTGAAATCAAGTTTGAGAATTTCAGAAAAAAAATTCTCAGCAATAAAAATTGACTGTTCATTTGAATATTCATTTAAAACATTTTTATCCACAGAGGGAGAAGACATGCTTTGGTGTGGCTTGTTGTGCTCTTACTGCAAGTATGTATTCATCATAAAAGGTATAAAACATGGCTCAATCTGATTTATATATTCCTCACATCTATGTAGACTATTAAAGGCATCATCTCAAATCTACTATCGGGATCCCAAAAACTCTAAAACTATCTTCTAACATCCTGATTGATTCCAATAGAACCGATCCAATTTCCCGAAACGCATCTAAACATTTCGATAACATGCTGAGTTCCAGAATATTTCCAAAAAACAGTCCGAAAGTAATATAGCGTATTGCCGATAACTTTCCAATAATTTCCCGATAACACATTTCGATAATTTACCCATTTATTTCACGAAAAAGTATGTCTGTTTTGATAATTGATGAATCAAGCAGGTTATTTTTTATATATTTGATTCGGTTTCTGGTTCAATATGTTATTAATTTTGCATTCATCCATAGCTTCCTCCATATGCACATTTTTATTTGGGGTGTAAGCTTGTTTAAAAGAATTAAAACTCTTACACGTTTCAAGTTTTGATCCAGAGTTGTTAAATTGTCCATTAAATTATGTTTGCAAAGTATATATCTCCTACGCGCTAAGAAGGACATGTCCAAGGGAATAGTTTCATAAAGGCAGTATCCCTTCAACACTAGCAATAGACTGGTCCAAAGTGAACATGAGAGAAAAAAATGCAAATGTATATTTGATAAACATCAAATAAAATACCAAACATGTGAAATAAAAGCCATAAGACAGGGTTTCCATTAGTACGGCTCAGCGTCCATAGGACGGCCTCATTCCCTTCGCAGATGATCTGTTTGATTCATATATGTACCAAAAGTCAGTAGCAATATGTCGTAAAAAAATCCAGCTGCAACAGGAGTTTGGGGGTTAAACAGAATACTGGTGAAAAAGCGGGTCAAATTGCGACGTTAGATACAGCGTAATACATGTTGCGGTAACATCAAAGAATGCTGGACTGCTGATTATGGATATTTTTGTGCACGGGATTCCATTGATGAAACTACTCATGCGCGAAGATCCCGTGCTATCGTACGATTACATAATTAGATCAAAGAATGCCGAATTGCTGAGTCGGGACATTTTTATGAAAGGGATCAACAGAATTAATGCACCCACGGAAATGATCGACTTGCATAATATACGTAGCTTTGGATTGCTTTGTGGGACACTCAGGTGCAAGGAAATTGTTACTTTTCAGTGTCAAATAACAACATTTTCACCCGACGGGACAAACCATGTTCGTCCCGTTGTGTTATGTGTTTCCCCAATACGGAATCATTAATTTCCCCCTGACGGAAACCCTGCATAAGATTACGGTAATTACTATATATTGGTTTCAAATAGTTGATAGTCAATCGCAGGTAGCCTTTAAACAATATTTAAGAACTATTTTGTTTTGCATAATTTCCCCACCTGATTTGCGCTGTTTTTATGGCGCCATCAGTATCTGCTAAACAATTCGTGCTTACAGGATATGGATATATCATTCAAGAGTAAATTTGTTCTCAAAACTACGGCCACATAATATAATTTCTCACAGTATATTTTTTTGTGTACCCATACCATAGTATGATACACATAGTGTTGACTTCCGGATTGGCCACTCGCCGTTCGTCCATCCCTCTGTCTGTCTAGCCATCTGTCTGTTCAGACAAAAATTTGTATCTTTTCCATGTTTCCTGTCTTATCTATACATGTATTATATTAATAGACCATGTTTTTAATTCTTATGATGACATGTTTTATCTATTGTTATTTATATTTAGTTGGTAATTTATTGAATACAGTTTAATTAATCAATAATGAATTGGTTGTGCTTCGACAACTCTTAGTCTTAGTAATGACGTCAATACATTCAGATCGTGGAGCGATTTTCTATAAACCGAACACCTTGTATCTCTCCAATGATACCCCATCAATGACATTCAAGTGACATAACTGGTACAGTCCCTTAATTTTATAGAGTTAATATTGTTAACCCTGGTCATCAATTTTATGCTTTTTCCTGATTCATAGGACATAATGGGTTCATATTTGGTGTGGATGTTCCCTATGTGACTCACATTCAGATTTGATCAAATGAAGTCACCAGGTCGAATAGTTGCGAAGCTAGGACCATAACTCTTTCCAGCATATTAATTCTTAAATTACTTGTTCTCAAATTCCATTGGGCCGAAATGGGTTCATATTTGATATAAAGGGTCCTTGGGTGACTGTGGTTCAGACATAACTCCAAAAAAAACATTCAGATTGAACTCCTTGCCAATTTAACAAAACAAAATTTTGTGTTCAGTTTTTTTTTTTAAGCATGTAATAAAATTTGAAAAACTAACACCATTATAACATCCGCAGAGTTATGAAACTTGAATCTTTAATGAAATCATGGAAACTTTCCACCACCTCCCCCCCCCCCCACCCTGTCCATAACCAACAGCCCCTCCACCCCATATCATATCACAACTTACCTCTCTCACCAGAAGCAGATATATATTATCTACCAGAGGACTCAGTCAGGTATTGATAGCTTCAGAGAGACAGACAGTCATTGTCATTAATTGAGATTAGAATAACAGATGTTATGGGACAGGCTTGTGTAAACAACTACACTAGCACTGATGTGTGTTGCCATTATCAAATTAAAACATTTGCAGAATGAGGTCCACAGTGGGTGAATTTAGTGATGCTAACTTGTACAGCAGGCTAGCATCACCAAATACACCCTCCAGGGACTTCATTCTGCTTAGGCCTCATATTCTGGGAAGTATCTAGAGTATCAAAATGACATTTTTTAGTTACTTTTTCCCTTCTGTTCAGTTTCTAAATCCCCTAATTTGCAGAAGATAAAATGCATAACCAAGGTGCTCAATGGGGTACATCACCAACTTCAACTGGAGAACTTCAGGTTTCCCATGGTCTAATCAGAATGCGGTCCCCAGAGGGTGAATTCGGTGATTGCGGCATAGCATCATTAAATTCACCTTTTGGGGACCTCATTAGTGATTAGCCGATTGTCAAATAGAGCCTTGCGACGATTGCCGATTATTTGAGATCACAATCGGCCGATTCAGGTGCCGATTCCGATTATTGTAATAATTACACCAAAATATGTTATATGTGTTATATACTACTTTGATTTGGAAGCAACAAGATCAGTAATATACCAGTATACATAAGTATACGTTAAGTATACGTTTGGGTAAGTATAAAGGTAGGTATGGGTGGACTTGTGAACGAATTCCTGCGTCCTGACAACCAATACACATGTTATATTATGCTAAAGTTACCGTAGATTTATGTCTATAAGTCGCTACTGTCTTGTTGACCCAGTATTTCCCCTCAAAATGTGC
This sequence comes from Siphonodentalium dalli, assembly GCA_032622095.1. NCBI lineage: Eukaryota > Metazoa > Mollusca > Scaphopoda > Gadilida > Siphonodentaliidae > Siphonodentalium > Siphonodentalium dalli. Next base: position 130,676,186 of record CP136065.1, on the reverse strand, counting down.
ACATGCCATATACAACTAAGTGAATAGGGGGTCTGTATTCTGGCTACAATCAGACACATGTGAGTTTTGGCATTCGCCGCGATGACAACTCAGAAGAGTGCATTACCGTTCACACCAAAACAGGAACGAAAATGTTTAATTACAAACAAAAACAATTCAATAATATTAATAATTGTTACCAGTGTATTTATCACTATCCAATTAATAAAATACAAGAATTCAACATGAGACCTCCGTCTGAGGAAGATAATTTTGATGTTATACCACATTATCCTGAACTCAACTGTAGAGACACTGAATACCAAGGATGACGCAACACTTGTTTACTGTCTACATGTATTTTTATGTCGGCTTTTAGATAAGAGGTCATTGAGGTCACTGGCTGACCTGGAATCAGTTTGAATACTGGTGATTAGCGGTCATTACGTTGAATAGTAGTTGTTAATTGGTGAACAATGGTGGGTGTTGTAAACACACTACACTATATAATGGGTCTCGTCGGGATATTTTACATATTTATTTCAATTCATTCGATATATAATAACTGATGCGTGGTGAATGCTGTCAACCGCGTAATTATGTGTCAGGTGACGTGTACTTTCGGGGGTTTGTACCTGTGTTAGGCAGGATCTGGCTGTATATCATCAAATTTGTGTTTTGTTACACTTTCCCCATATTTACTAGTCATTTATTCAACAAAACATCGTTATATTTAACACAGTTTATTGAAGAAAAACAAGCACCTGATTATTATTTAGACAATCGGAAATGCCGATGTTGAAACCCGAGTACCGATTGTCATCCGATGGGCCACAATCGGCCGATTCTGATTGTCGTTTCCGATTATCGGCTCATCACTAGACCTCATTCTGCAAATGTCAGACACACTAAATTCAGACTTTGCTGTTCCAATATTATTTTCTTAACCACCACTTATCCAGGTGAAATCATAGCCTGATTTATCAAAGAAAAATTGGGGGTATATTGGATTGAATTTGTCTGTTTGTCTGTATGGAGGGTCCTTGGGTTCAGATTTGATAAATTGGGTCATTTTTTAGGAAACTTTTGAGGGAAATCAATTCACTTTAACTCTTAAATCTACCCTTTGAAATTACTAGAAGAATGGATCTCATAGATGAGGATTCAAATAGGGACAGAGATAGAGATTTAACTCCCCCCCACCCTCCCTACCTGTAGCTATGCTGTTTGGTACTGGTATAATAATAATGATTTCCAGGCTGCTTGGGGCAATGTTTGAGGTAATGGGGAGGGAGTGTAGAGGGGGTGGAGTTTTGACCCCCTACTTTTATAAAATTTTCAACAGTTGAAAATTTCATGCCTTAATTGTAGATTAGATTTTCACACCAAAAATAGGTTAGAAATGTTCTCATAGTTTGATTTGATTTTACAACCAGTATGTTTTTAAACCAACAGTTCATATGTTCCTACTTCAGGTTAAACTGCTGGATCGAATTAGCCACAAATTTTAACTTTATGGGGGATGTCAGGATGGTAATTTTCAAAAGTTTGAGAGCTTGAAGTACCGGTACCAGTTGTAAAATTCAATCTAAGAGGGATGTGCTAAAGGATTTTTGTGAACTTAGTACTGTGGTATGGTTGTCTTCTTTACAAAGGGTAAGGGGTTTGTGATTTGTTAGTGGTGTGCAATTAGAAATTTCAAGGTGAAGGGCCCTGCTCATCTGAGAATCTCCAGGTATGTCCATTGTTAGAACTTCTTGTCTTAAGTGATTTTGTCAAGTACTGACTTGTAGTCTTCAAAGTCCCAGTCTTCACAGTCTGGTGAGCGACCCACAGTCATTGTCTGTCTTGTTATGTGTTACCATACCATAGTATGATACACATAGTGCCGACGTCCGGATTGACCACCTGTCGTTCGTCCGTCCATCGTCTGCTTCTCTGTCCATCTGTAGACACTTTAGGCATCATCTCAAAACTACTATCGGGATTCCGATAACTATTCCGATAACTCATAAATTATCTTCCTAACTTTCCTGATAGATTCCGATAGAGCGGTCCCGATTTCCCAAAACAATTCCGATCTAAATATTCCAATAACACGCTGATTTCCCGAATATTTCCCGATAAAAGTCCGAAAGTGATACAGCATATTTCCGATGACTTTCCCATAACCCATTTCCGATAATTTACCATTTATTTCACGAAAAAGTATGTCTGTTTTGATAATCGATGAATTGAGTATGTTGTTTTGTTTATGTATATGTTTTCTGTTTCCGGTTCAATGTGTTGTCATTACTTTTGGATTTGTCCATAGCTTCCTTCGTAAACGCATTTTATTGGGGTGGAAGCTTGTTTAAAAGAGTTAAAACTCTACACATTTCAACTATTGATTCGAAGATATTAAATTGTCCATTGAATTATTTTTGCAAAGTATACATACAGCATATATCTCCTACGCGCTATGAAGGACACGTCAAAAGGAATAGTTTCATAAAGGTAGTATCCCTTCAACACTAGCAATAGACTGGTCCAAAGTGAATGTTAGAAAAAAATTCAAATATATATTTGATAAACATCGAATAAAATATCAAACATGTGAAATAAATGCCATAAGATTACTGTAATTACTACACGTTGGCTTCAAATAGTTGATTTTTAATCGCAGGTACCCTTCTTTAAACAATATTTGAGAACTATTTTGTTCTGCTGATTTTCCCACCTGAATTGCCCTTATTTTTTGGCTCCATCAGTATCTGGTAAACAATTCGCGCCATTAGGATTTGGATTCATCATTCAAGAATAAATTTGTTCTCAAAACTACGGCCAATAAATATAATTTCTTCCAGTATATTTTTTATCAATCATACTCAATGTCAAATTGGTAAGATAATTCTTAAAATGCAGCTAACGAAATGCGTTGAATCATTATTTTTTACTGACACAAGCAATTCAAATAAAATATAACACACGATTTATGCAGTCAATTCTTTAATTTTTTACATAACAATTTGGCAAATTTGCTGGAGTCTCTAAGTTATTATGTGATAATGCGCAGTGACTATGAACTTTAGTAATAACGCAAGAACAAAATAATCAGCACTGACAAAAATGTTTACCCCTCCGAGAACCTCATGCACCTAATGTTCGAACTTGACCCAGTTATGATCGATAGATCGCTGCACATTTCGATGCGTCAATCATGCCCGTCAATAAAAGTACTTTCTCATCGTGCATTTGAGATATGAAACTAATTAAAAGTTAGCAAGACATCTTTTTGAACTTGATAAAGATGACGAAATATACTAAAAATAAATCGCATCGTGACACATGTGTTACCTTGATGATACAATCGTGAAAATCGATCACTGTTAGAACATAATTAGGCTATTATGTTAGAACATAATTAGGCTATGTTCAACTTATCAAAATAATTAAGGCAGCCTATGATTAGTAGTAATTACAGAAACAAAATTAATGTACAGTATATACACAAGCAGCCCATGCACACACTTAATTGCCAGATAAAATGTTTTGATTGCTTCGCGTATTTATAACTTTTGCACTGGAGATTTCCATTCATATTTTCGCAGGTCTGTACGTAGATGCTCTTTATTTACCATATTAGGATTCACGAAAAAACTGCGGAATTACTAATAAATTGTTAATGCTGAAGTATACATATAAAGCGGGGACGAATCTATGTTCTGACTAAAACGTAGAGAACAGAGTAGAGATGCACGGCATGATCGATCCACAACCCCCCCCCCCCCCCCAAAACTGCAAGACCATGCTGAATGTAGGCATAACAGCAAATTTTCAGGCTTACAGTTTGAAACCCACTGTGGAGTTATAATATTTTTCTTTCAACTGGCGAGTTTTGTTGTTACCGACGTTCTGGTAAACAAAAATGCAATTGCGTTATAAATCACATGAAGTGTTCTGTCGCAAATTGCAACATATATTCGGAATATAAGTACAGGCCCGATATTGTTATGTTTACTCATACCATAGATTGACCACTTGTCATCCGTCTGTCTGTCTGTCCGTAGACACTTTACGCATGGTGCGATAACTCAAATATTTTCTATCTGATCGGAACCAAATTTTGTATATGAATTTCTCAGCACAAAAGACAGATCGTGTTCGAATATGGGTTTGATCAGACTATTTTTAATTGAGATATGGCCCTTTTTCGAAAAAATATTCACTCTCAAAAACAAACAAAACCAAACAAAATTTAGATTGAATTCATAGCTCAATTTAAAAAAAATAAAAAAAAAAAAATGAATAAATAAAAACAATTATATAACAATTTTTTTTTTTTTTAAGTAATTAAAAAAAATTTTTTTAAAGTTAACAAAATTTGAAAAACTAACAACATTATAACTCTGTCAAGGGTACCTACCCCGAGTCACCACACCAAATTTGGTTTAAATCAGTCCAAAATCTTGTGTTATGTACTGGTAAATTTGTTTGGAGCGACACAATTCACCAATTCCATCCCATTTTATTTTCTGATGTCTCTTATGCCAATGTGCAGATAAAGAAAGCTATGGTATCTAATTTCAAAAACGTTTCAACAATACATATCACATGATATTAATAGTAGACTAGAACATCTGATCTGCCTTCAACATAAACAATGCCTGTGATTTGTTAACAGCTCTGCTATATAATTGATATTAATGGGTCAGCAGTGAGTGTCTTATCTTGATGGCTGTTGTTGGTAGAATTTGATACAATATCATTGAGCAGCAGAGGGAGCGACCGACCAAATTTAAACAACCTTTTAGTGCTAAAATCAGACCATAAACAGTCCCAAAGCCTCTTCTCAACAGCAGGTGTATTAAGACCCTAATTCACCTCAAAAGGCCTCCCATCGGATTTTGTCAAGCCGATATACTCATTGTAAAATTCTGCAAGAATTAATTATTTATATTTCATATAATATCAAAACCAAAAAAAATACACGAAAATTATAAATAAACAATTTAATTACATAATCAGGAGGGCCAGGGATGGCCCACTACCCTCGCCGGCCAGGCTCTCCATATATTCACTTGGTCAGCTTATAAGCCACCGCACCGGTTGCGGCCATTGCCAAGACAATAAAGGTTATCTCGCGGTTTTTTTGGTCATCTGAGGGCGTGTAGAAGTCAGAAAGTTTGGGCTCAGGGGGCAGTTGAAGCTCAGCTGCATTTTTGCCCGTGATCTCGAGCTGCGCGTAAACGTGGATTGCAGCATCGACGTCATGGAATGTTTGAACAGCATGTCTATGGCGATGGATTTCTTCATTGATCCAGTCAAGGCACTCAGTCAGTTTTTGGGACCATTCAGTTTGTGCAGTTTGCAGTTGTTCTATAGTTAAATCATGGCATTATTGTTCTGCTACAACACCCGAATTTCTCAACATCGAAAAGAGATAGCTTGACCCGCTGAATGCTAATGCGTTGGCGAGTGCACCTCCGACCAACATTGTGGCAGTCGCCATGATTACTTCATAATATCGGATGGAATGAGCCCCTGTTTAAATAACATATCTTGACGAGCGCGACATCAACAACGACCATACCCATATCGCGGGGCTTGAAGTCCAGTTTAGGGGAAGGACCACCAATAGCCATTTTGGCCAGGCGGGAGTAGCCAAAGGCAAGACCAGATATCACGGCACCGTGGTACCCCGCGTTGACAAGCATCTTTCCGTCAGTACTTGGGGAAAACATATCTGCTATATATGTATATTACAAAGTAATATATTACAAAGTAATCCTTTTATAAGTAATTATAGCGAAGCTATATATTATACCATATAAGCAGTCGGCTGATCCGTCTTTAACAGAAGCTTAGCATGCTTAGTCTCTGCTAGCAGCTGTCGAAGAGCTGCTCGCTCTTTAGTCTGGTCGATAAACTCAAATTTTAGGGTCAACCTAGAAAAAATTCGGACTAAGTTGGTTTTTATACCATTTTGAAGAGGAAGCACTCCTCTATAACATTTCAAAAATTTGCTAAAATCCGCTTTGAGCATTTTTTGTAATTCAAAATGGCGTCCAAGATGGCTGCCATTTTCCTATAAGTCAGCTTGATGCAATTATAGTGAGAATATCTTGTCATATTTATACACATGTATAAATTTTTGTGAAGCTAAGACATAACGTCACCTTTATGTGCCAAAATTGGAACTCCCCGGAAGTGGAATTTTTATGTTTTTTTACTAGTACCTTTAAGATAAGTTTCTGTGGTTTGGAACTGGTTGAGAATTGTGCCTTTATTTTGTATTTAGCATGTTAACTGTCCATTGGAGCAATGAAATATGCTATTCGTGGGGTCCACACCCCTTCCGATCACTCAAAAATTCGATTTTACAAAACGCGGTATAACATTTCACAAAAGATCCCCATTGGGATTCTGGTCACATTTCATCAAGAAGTGGGAAGAACTGTGCAATATAAGTGATGCATTCTATATCTTATTGATATTCAAACTCAATGGTACCAAAATTGTCACTTTGGCTCGAAATGGCTGTCAAAATGGCTGCCAAAATATGGAAAATGGTAATTATTATCCCAGCCTGCCATGCAGCCGCTTACAAGTTGTGGTGATGCTCACAATTGACTATTCTGTCTTATATACATTGAATACCAACATTTCTTATGCACCTTGATTAATTTTTGCTATTTACTATTCTGAAATTACCAGAATTATGGGATTTTTCTATCACAAACAGCATCAAACTCGGAAAAAAATCACTTTTCATGTTTGGACCATTTTTAGCTCAACTTACTTTGTAAGTTTGAGCTATTGCCATGGGTTGGCATCCGTCGTCTGTGTGTGCGTGTGTCCGTCAACAATTTCCTTTGGCGCGGGCTAAAGGTCGTAGCTTTGGTCGGATCTTCATGAAATTTATGATGGATGTTAACAATGACATTTAGATGGGAACGAGTCCTTTTGGTGTCATTCGGCCAAAAAACATGGCCGCCAGCAGCCATCTTTGATTTTACTCTTTGCATGACTACAGGTCGTAGCTTTGGTTGGATCTTCATGAAATGTGTCATGGATGTTAACATTGACATGTAGATAGGAACGAGTCATTTTGGGGTCATTCGGCCAAAAAACATGGCCGCCAGCGGCCATCTTGAATTTCAAGATTAAATCCATTGGCGCGGTCTATAGGTCGTACTGTTCGTCTGATCATCATGAAATTTGTCATGGATGTTAATATTGACATGTAGATGGGAACGAGTCCTTTTGGGGTCAATCTTGGATTTTACTCTTTGCATGACTAAATCATTTGGCGTGGGCTACAGGTCGTAGCTTTGGTTGGATCTTCATGAAATGTGTCATGGATGTTAACAATGACATGTAGATGGGAAAGAGTTCTTTTGGGGTCATTCGGCCGCCAGCAGCCATCTTGGATTTTACTCTTTCCATGACTAAATCCTTTGGCACAGGCTACCGGTCGTACCTTTGGTCAGATCATTATGAGATTTGTCATGGCTGTTGACATTGACATGTAGATAGGAACGAGTCATTTTGGGGTCATTCGGCCAAAAAACATAGCCGCCAGTGGCCATCTTGAATTTCCAAATTCAATCCATTAGCACGGGCTACAGGTCATACTGTTCGTCTGATCATCATGAAATTTGTCTTGGATGTTAATATTGACATGTAGATGGGAACGAGTCCTTTTGGGGTCAATCGGCCAAAAAACATGGCCGCCAGCAGCCATCTTGGATTTTACTCTTTGGCACGGGCTACAAGTCGTATCTTTGGTCTGATAATGAGATTTGTCATGGATGTTAACAATGACATGTAGATGGGAAACGGGTCATTTTGAGGTCATTCGACCAAAAAACATGGCCGGCAGCAGTATTTTACTCTTTACATGACTAAATCCTTTCACATACATGTAGGGTCGTATCTTTTGTCGGATCATCATGAAATTTGTCATGGATGTTAACAATGACATGTAGATGGGAACGAGTCCTTTTGGGGTCATTCGGCCAAAAAACATGGCCGCCAGCAGCCATTTTGGATTTTACTCTTTGCATAACTAGGCCTTTCAACTTTCCACATTCCTAATCACTCCATTGACAGTAACACATGAAATTATTCCCTTTCGAAGTTGAGCTACAGTGTCATTGACACTTTCATTTTCAAGTAAAATGGAACTATCTTTAGTATCAAAGGTTATTTTTATTTTGATATGCCTTAAATATGTCATAGTGTGGTTTTTTTAGACATTATTACTCAAGATGACTTGCAAAATGGCAACCAAATTTCGTAAAAAGTTTATATTCCGAAATGGTAGCAAATTGTGACGACTTTGGTTATTAGCTCAACTTTACTTTGTAAAGTTTGAGCTATTGCCATGGCTTTGTCGTCCGTCGTCTGTGTGTGTGTGCATGTGTGATTCGTCAACAATTTCCTTTAGCACGGGCTACAGGTCATACCTTTGGTCGGATCATTATGAAATTTGTCATGGCTGTTGACATTGACATGTAGATGGGAACGAGTCATTTTGGGGTCATTCGGCAAAAAAAACATGGCCGCCAGCGGCCATCTTGGATTTCAAAATTCAATCCATTAGCATGGGCTACAGCTCGTACTGTTCGTCTGATCATCGTGAAATTTGTCATGGATGTTAATATTGACATGTAGATGGGAACGAGTCATTTTGGGGTCGTTCGGCCAAAAAAACATGGCTGCCAGCAGCCATCTTGGATTTTACTCTTTGCATGACTAAATTCTTTGGCACGGGCCACAGGTCGTAATTTTGGTTAGGTCTTCATGAAATTTATCGTGACTGTTAACAATGACATGTAGATGGGAACGAGTCTTTTTGGGGTCATTCGACAAAAAAACATGGCCGCCAGCAGTAATCTTGGATTTTACTCTTTGCATGACTAAATCCTTTGGCACAGGCTACAGGTCGAAGCTTTGGTCATATCATTATGAAATTTGTCATGGCTGTTGACATTGACATGTAGATGGGAACGAGTCATTTTGGGGTCATTCGGCAAAAAAAACATGGCCGCCAGCGGCCATCTTGGATTTCAAAATTTAATCCATTAGCATGGGCTACAGCTCGTACTGTTCGTCTGATCATCGTGAAATTTGTCATGGATGTTAATATTGACATGTAGATGGGAACGAGTCATTTTGGGGTCGTTCGGCCGAAAAAACATGGCTGCCAGCAGCCATCTTGGATTTTACTCTTTGCATGACTAAATTCTTTGGCACGGGCCACAGGTCGTAATTTTGGTTAGGTCTTCATGAAATTTATCGTGACTGTTAACAATGACATGTAGATGGGAACGAGTCTTTTTGGAGTCATTCGGCAAAAAAACATGGCCGCCAGCAGTAATCTTGGATTTTACTCTTTGCATGACTAAATCCTTTGGCACAGGCTACAGGTCGAAGCTTTGGTCATATCATTATGAAATTTGTCATGGCTGTTGACATTGACATGTAGATGGGAACGAGTCATTTTGGGGTCATTCGGCAAAAAAACATGGCCGCCAGTGGCCATCTTGGATTTCAAAATTCAATTCATTAGCACGGGCTACAGGTCGTACTGTTCATCTGATCATTATGAAATTTGTCATGGATGTTAATATTGACATGTAGATGGGAACGAGTAATTTTGGGGTCGTTCGGCCAAAAAACATGTCCATCAGCATCCATCTTGGATTTTACTCTTTGCATGACTAAATCCTTTGGCACGGGCTACAAGTCGTATCTTTGGTCCGATCATTATGAAATTTATCATGGCTGTTGACATTGACATGTTGATGGGAAACAAGTCATTTTGGGGTCATTCGGCAAAAAAACATGGCCACCAGTGGCCATCTTGGATTACAAAATTCAATTCATTAGCACGGGCTACAGGTCGTACTGTTCGTCTGATCATCATGAAATTTGTCATGGATGTTAACAATGACATGTAGATGGGAAAGAGTAATTTTGGGGTCGTTCGGCCAAAAAACATGTCCGCCAGCAACCATCTTGGATTTTACTCTTTGCATGACTAAATCCTTTGGCACGGGCTATAAGTCGTATCTTCTTTTTGGGGTCATTCGGCAAAAAAATATGGCTGCCAGTGGCCATCTTGGATTTTACTCTTTGCATAACTAGGCCTTTCAACTTTCCACATTCCTAATCACTCCATTGACTGTAACACATGAAATTATTCCCTTTCCAAGTTGAGCTACAGTGTCATTGACACTTTCATATTTATATAAATATTTATATAACTAATAAAGCGCTGAGACAAATCGTCCATCTTCTATGTTGAGTTGTGCGTCCATAATCACGTACAAGTACACGTTCAGTGGGCCTGCCGCCTCTTTTTCTTGTGTGATCTGAGTTGTCATATCCTCTGATGCGTTCTCTATGCGTCGCCCGCTACCGTGGAGTTGGTCGTCATCAGTTGCCCTGAGGTCAAGCCACAGGGCATACTTGCTGGTCAGAAACTCTCCCACCGACACATCTGCCAGGCACAGATCCTTTGCGACCATCGCCACTTCGGGTTGTCGTCTGCTGGCGGGTGACAATGCGAAGAACTTTTAGGCTTCGTCCCATTGCTGGTAGGCACGCATGCCTTGAGAGTAGAGCTGGTTTGGCTCGCCCTCAACAGTCGTCTCAACCTTATTGATCTTTGGATTGTAGAAGTCTTCGGTTTTTCTGCCGAAAGTATCTCTGGCCTCTTCGAAGAGGAACAAGATGCCTTTCATACTCCGACTCGGGACGTTGAGGTTGACATTCAGTAGTGTTTCTTTTTTGCTTGTAACTATCTTGCGGTGGCGGAGGATGCGGTCATAAAGTAGTGCGACGCAGCCTGCATACTGGCTGCGGATCATACGGGCTAGATCAGGCTGGGTAACCTTGTCAAACTCCAGGCTGATGTTGGCGATGGCGTATTCGGACTTGTTATCGGTAGAAGGGCGTTTGACTCTCCAACAGTTCAAAGTCCAGCGGGATGTATTAAATAGCGATTCCTGTAGGCTTTCGCAATAGCCTTGTCTTTCGCTATGGCATTGTCTTTGTCTCCTGCCTTTATGCGTATTTTTGTCGTATTTTGGTTGACAGACTCATCAATTCCCTGATACTGCGCATTTTCTCTCTACTGTGTGGTCTTCCACATGTCTAGGTAGCAGTAGAGATCATCGGAGTCATCGATCGAGTTTCATGACCTCATTTTCGCTGATCTTGATTGTGGTCTTTTTCACAATAGCCCGGCCCAAGTTCTGCACCACAGTCCTGTTTGGATCCATGGAGGTCAGCGTGATTGTAAATGCCAGGCGCACTGTCCCGGGAACTATTACGTCAGAGGCGCCGAGGTAGGGAAACCTCACAAGCAGCTGTTGGTTTGGCCCAATCGTGCTGGGATTGTTCGTAATAACAACAGACTGTCTGATGCCTTTGACCCCGAGGGGGTCCCGCAGGCTGCGGTATGGGTTGAGTTTGCGTCCGTACTGACTCGAAGACATGTTGTGTCTGCAGCAATTCAGAAACTGTGATATATGTGTAACATATATATTGAATCGAAGCTGGCTTTACTTCAATATACATATTACAAAGTAAATAGCGAAGCTATTATATAAATGCATAATTGACTCTGTCAATAGATTTATAATATGGCAGACTTTGATAACCCGACATTTGATCCTGATATCAGAGCTGATGAGGATCCTCTTGATCCTCAAGATGAAACATTGCCACTCATCGAACCGATTGACCCGACCGGCATGGGTACCCGGACCAGCAACATAGATTCAGCCAGGCTGCCACAACTACAGCAAGAACTCTATACTCACAGCGATTGGGTTGGCAATCTCGACCCTGGTGCTTGCGCTGACTGGTGGGGGCGGGGGTCCACCCGTCATCCCTACCCAGCCTCCGACAGATAAGGGTGGCCTCAAAGAGTGGGTGAAAAAACACTTGCAGGCCGTCGGGCGTGTCCTAGCCAAGCTGGCTGAGAAGGCGGCAGCTGCGCTACCTGGAATTATAGGCTGCGTTGTCTCGAGGCTGTTCGGGTTGCTCTCAAAAACAGCTGGGTGGTACGCCGAAAACATGTGGGCTATGGCCTTCACCATCGGAGGGCTGCTTCTGGTCGCTGCGCAGGAATGGCTATCACCTAGACACAAGCCAAAGAGTGATTAACCCTATGGCAACCCCTCCTACAATGATAGCAACTTTTTCGTCCTCATGTTGGTGAGTCAACTGTTGCTTTTTTTCCAGTAGGAACCGACACAGCTGCCATGGTGGGAGCGACTGGCAGCGTTGATTTTCCTGGGTGTGTTAGCGGCTTGACCATTCCTGTTTCATCTGTGTCAGTTGGCGGTGGCGGCTGTCCTTGATCCCCGCAGCAAATTACGTGGACGCCGTGTTGGTCAAGCCAGTCCAAGAACATCTCCAGAATAGGCCGGGGCACAGTGCAGACCTCGTCCCAGATGATGACGCACGGGATGAACTTCTGCCCCATGCGGTCGGGCGTCCAGTCATTCTGACCACTCCCATCGGAAGAAGCTGTGGTAGGTCTGGACTTTGACCCCACGGGCCCGCATTTCTTTGGCGAGGCGATGGGTCGGGGTAAGAGGTCGTGTCTTAATGCAAAAAAAAACGATACCGATTGTAATAAAATAACGTCACATCATCTGTCATTCTATATCGGTTATTCTATCAGTTCCATCGGTCATTCTATCGGTTCCATTGGTCATTCTATCGGTCGTTTCATCGGTCATTCTATCGGTTCCATCGGTTATTCATCGGCGACTGATACTGCGACATACGACGTTACAGTGACGTCGCCAAAAAAATCTTGATAGTTCTTCACTGGCAGGTGTACGTCATGCATATATAATCGCGTACGTACATTGAAATATATGCTTATAAAGTCAATTCGAATGACTATCGCGCTAAGCGTAATATACATATATATCCATGCATTGTAGTTTATCTAGTTACAAGGTTGTTTGAGAGAAGTCACTTATTATTATAGCCTAGTCTGATAGGCCTATGTCTAAATCAGTAATTAGACATTCACCCATACATAACTATCGAAAGTCGCCCCATTGGAGCCACAACTCGACCGACAAATCATTGTTAAAATATTCTCCCCTAATAATAAAGTGGTGAGAAAGCTCAACGATCCTGGTTTAATATATACCCCAGTGGACAAAACAAATGTCCACTGCCACCGCGGTGTACTTGCCGTTCGTCAGAGTTTGTAACCGCGGTTGAGTACACCGGGTTAGATTTCTGGTTTGTATTGTCTTTTTTTTCAAATTAAAACAAGTATTTTATGTAGTAATATACGAAGGTCAATATTTTTAATTAAGGGAAATATAATAATATAATTGTCCGTACATAATCTCGACTTTATCTGTTAACCCAATGTTTGAACCATAACGCAGATTTTATTGGAACTCTGTTGGCAATTATAAAAAATAATTCTTCCACCTCGTGCTATCAGATCGGCATCAACTGTCAATCTTTGAGGATTAGGTTGTGAGATTTTATTCTCTGCTCCAATTGGTATGTGGCTGTGGGAGGAGCTTACCAATATTTTGTTCTAATGTGGTATACGTTGACATCATAACCGATAAATCAGTAAATTAAATTATTCCCATTCTCTGCGTAAAGTTGTCAACATAAAATGAAGTATGTAGTTTGGGTTGTGCAACATTCACGATTTGGAGACTGGAAGCACAGAATAATTCTGTAGATAATTTCCAGCCAGTCCTTCTAGCTGCCTTTGACTAGTGTTTTTAAACATACACTCTATTCGGGTATGTGGTTTTGTTGCTTGCTCCAGATTCCAAAATGTGCAACGTACGGTACAACATTGCTTATAATGTTGTATTAGTGTTTTTAATCCAGTGGCAATTATGGGATAATCAGCATATTAAATAAAAGTGTATTATTCTCGATCCATATGTGGCAAATCGATTGCCCCGTGAAAATTAACGAACTGCGAGAGCCAGAAACTGGAAATGTTTTATATTTTACGATTTTTTTTCTATAATTCCATGCACGGTATGCATGAGGATGAACTGAATAAAGATTACACAAACAACAAATACTTTTAGCTGGTAGTATATAACGATAATTGTGTGTTCAAAACTTGTGTATAAGGCCAAAATGAATAATGCACGCGTTTACGACAACCCAAAATTAGGGGCGGGCGGCAAGGTTTTCATTTTGCTTAATGTTTCCGTTTTATTATGCATTAACAAGCAATTGAAATCTGAAGCCTAAATTGTCGTATTCTCTACCAACATTCCTTTAGATAAGATTTTAGTCATCATATTCAAATACAAATTGTCATGCTAACAAGTTATGAAAACCGGTAGCCCTGATAATTTGGGGAAACCTCCGCGCACAAAAAAAACACGGACAACGATGACATTATCTATTGACAAGTATAGTATCTCAACAAACATGTTTACTGTTTAAAGAACTTCATCCAAGGGTTAATGAGACAGATTTTCCTTTAAGGAATAAACCTTAGAATACACAGCGGCACCGTGTTTATTAAGGCATGTTCAGCCATCATTGTTAGAAAATTAACTCTGCAGTATATACACCAATATCAAAATCGGAGAACCAGTCCACGTGCTTGCATTCTGAAACACAAAAATAAATATTCATACAGTACTGTTACGTACACTGCCACAAAAAAGTTAATAAAAACCTTATTATCACGGTTATTTTTGTGCGCATCTATCTCAAAATGCCATGTGCACGCAAATTACGTAAGCATTATTAAGAAATTGGGGCACGAGGACTGTGTAGCAATCGACATGGTTTGCTACATCGTAACTGTTGTTTGAGAGAGCATGATGTCAATTTCTCCGCGATATTCCCTTTCAAGTTTCATCACAGGTCTGCTGGCATGCTGTCGCGGCTTTGTCACTAACTATTGAAAATATTTGAAATCTTCGTGGGCGAAAAATACCTTATACCATGCACAAACACTCTTTATTTTTCATTCTGCAGAAAATTCTGCCCCCGATTTTTAGACATTCAATGACCGGCAGTAAATTCCAAAAGGAGGCCCATGTGGGTGGATGTAGTCAGTGTAATTTCAAACCAAATAATATTTTAAATTAGTCGTAAAAAATGTATTTGAACAAGATAAAACAGAACATCACATTAAAATATTTTAACACAGACAAACAAACAGTTCAAAGGAGTATGCGACAACAAGCCATATAATATTTATTTTATAATCACTTTTAAATGACAGGCTCTTCAAGTTAAATGGCTGGCTGATGGGTCAATTCTCCAATGATGAAGCTGTCATTTGTGCACGGGTATTCCAATGCTACTTCTCAAATAGACACGCGCTATCAAATCTATAGGGAGCTTGTTGTCAGCGTCATCACACATCCGTGCCACCTAATAATAATCAGGGGTCCTTTTCTAATCAGGATGGATTAGGACACCTTGATTTTTATGACAGTATAGGATGTTAATTAATTGTGTTTATACAATGTTTTGTCATAAAATAAACACTGTAATTAGCGACAGTTATGATTGTGTTTAGGCCTACACAACATTTTTGCCATGCATGTGCACTGTCTCGTCAAGGAAATCCTTGTATTCCCGCACACATTGATTTAATTGAAGTGATAATGAAAGCCAAGATATAATTCAATATAATCTTTTATAAATACAAATAAAATAACTCATAAAAACCCATAAAAACAAAGAATTATTATCATCCACATGAGACAATTCGTCCCGAACACGTAATACAAAATCATCGTCGGGGCGAGTTTCTCCGGTCCAGTCACCCCGTTCCCTTCGTGGATTGGATGCCAAGAGTAATACGCATAGCACTCGCTTACAATTATGATGATATGACGTCGTAATTTAAGTTCATCGATCAAATACTGACGCATCGGTCGACCATCAGTTATTGTGAATGTCACCATCGGTCAATCCATCGGTCAACTGATGTCACGCCAACGGTCGAACCATCGGGCGTTTTTCACGTCGGTTGCAATATTCAACCGATGGTTTAACCGATGTACATCGGCTATCGGACGGTTATCGGTTTTGCATTAAGACACGACCCCTAAACACGAGGGGGTCTCTTACCCGGAAGAGCGCGATCGCTCTTGTGGTCTTGCCACTGCCCCCTCCGCCATTAAGGTAGCTCAGCCGGTGCCGGGTCAGTTCGTCATTGTAGCTGGGCGCCGTTGATTCGGCCATCGGTTTGGCTTGGCTACAGTATTCTGGCTTGGGGGAGGGGGCTGTTGATTGCGACTCGGGTCATGCGGTGGGTGGGGTGCCCGAATCTGTCAAAATATGGCTTGGCCTCACCGTGGCCTTGGAAGCTGGCCGGGTAGCAGGCTTTCATGTCGATGCTGACGACTCTCTTGTATCGTAGCCAATCGCGTTCCAGAGGCCTCCATGACCATGCTCGACACAGGCTTTCTGGATGTCATCTCCGAAGTTAGCCGTGGTCGGTTTCCAGCCGTTGTGGTCTTTGGCCATCATACTGGCTGCGTGATTCACCCCGAAGGCTCGGTCTGCGAGCGACTCATCTCCCAGAACTCTACATGCTTCCTGGATGTTTTGACGAGTCTCCCGTGTCCTGTAGGTGTGGCCATCTTGGAGCACAAACTGGTCGACATTGAGCTGTCTGTCTTGCCCCCCAGCAGCCAGAGTGCAATCGGCTCGTCCTGGGTTGCCCCTCTGATTGCTTGCCAGACGTCACCTTCGTAGAAGTGGACCTTCCTGGACTGTGGGAAGTGCAGGTCTTTGGACCATGCATGGCGGTTGTGGCAGATGAGCTTTATATCAGCTCCATGGGACTAGTATTTTCCACTGTTGTAGATGTCCTCGCCGGCTATGTCCCTGATAATGATCGCTCGATTCAGTATCTTCTCCAAGTCTGCAACGTCCTTGACCGTTTGATGAACTCGCTTCTCCCACTCCTCAATTTTCACTCTCCTCGTGGGCTTGAGTCCCTGCCCTCTCAGAGCACCTTCAAAATGTTCCACCACTATCTGGGCAACACATCATTGGGGCTAGGTTTGCAGGGTCTGGGTCTCTGAGGGGGTAGATACCGTAGACAACTGCGGTGACTGGGTAGGCATTCTGGTAAAACACCTGGTCGATTCCACTCAACACACCAGGCTTCGTGTCTCGAGTGATTTCAACAATACCTTGGCCCTTCTTCCCCTCTGTTCTGACCGGGTCGAACGTATCCTCGACGACCCACTTACCCTTGTTACGCTCACTCAAGTACTTAATTTTTAGGACGAACTCGCCCTCTGATACGGTCGTGAGGAGCTGTGCTGCCCTCTCATTCGTCATGCGGGCATTTAGGGCTCTACTCTCCATGTCGAATAGACTGCGGCTGCGCCGTCGACTTCAAACTCGTCTTTGGCATCCTTCATCATGCCAACCCACAGTTCGTCAGCCGGGAACCTCACTGGGTGAGGCACCTGGATATCAACGTCAAATTTTCCCCTCTCCCTCAGTTTTCTGAGAACCACAGGACCTTCTCGCATTATGCTCCGCAGGACATCCCATTGGCGCTTCCTTACGCCACCGTGCCTCAACAGTTGTTCTCTTCTAGTTGGTCTCTTCTCGAGCGCTTTCGAGCGCAGAGACGCTGTAACCTCGGCGTCAATCTGTTTAATCTCGCGGCCTATCTGACCGCGCTTGTGGGGATTGCCCACCGGCCTGTCTTTTGGGCCCGCCGCAGACATGATTTTAGCTCAGCAGCATGGAGAGAGAAAATCGCCTTGAACAGCTCAATCTTTCGAAGTGAGGAATATCCCCTCAAACCGAGATATTTGGCTTGGGCTCGAAGCTCGCGTATAGTAGACATGTCCTGAATAGGTATATGCATTGGTATACCCATTTCTCTAATAGAAAGCGTCAATAGCCGCCAGCCGAGCAAATTCCTTATCCACAGCTCTTTTCTTTCGGTGCCATAATTCTTCTGTTTTATGTAACCGCGGCTCAAACATAGTGATAGTTGGTTTGTTACTCCTTTACCACAAACACGGCATGATTTTGTACATGAACCCTTCCGCTGTCTCGCTAGATGCACTTTACAGAAGTCCTGCATACAACGACGCCCACAGAGGTCTACATAACTCAAGGTAAGCCACTTACATGTGTTTTTGCCTATAACCTCATTGTGCCTCTGATTATCCATTGTCATTGGGTGTATCTAAAAGCATTGTCACCGATTTTTTATTATTCTGCCTAAAATTTAATATATACAACGGCATGGACAATGTTAACCATGTTTATATATTTCATATAGTGAATATGCACTTACATCCCAGATAAACCTTATAAATTATGATACGCCTAGTTGTGGTACTCAAAAACGATACCGTACTCATTGAGAGACACCATTACACTAGTTAATAGAATACTCTATTTCATTCATAATTACCTTTCAATATAACGCGGCTGAACACCGTTAGGAAGTTGTTTTATTCATATAGAAGGACATTTAACACATGGTTGTTCCTCAATGGCTTGAATAAATGCCAAAGGACTAGCATCTTTACATCCGATACAACGTTGTGTTTCGTTGAAGACTAGGTTTGTTTGTCAAGTCACGTGATTTCTTGTCAATGTGCAGTCTTCTTGTCAAGAATTTTTTATTTCGTCAAGACATAAACACATGTCTAAAAATATGTATTACACTATATATTATATTTGCTCTGCAAATAGAGTCACTAAGTAATTATAGCTTCGCTAGTCATATCTATTTTTAACTCTGTATTGCATATCTATGGGTCAGCACTATACATTCATGTCTAAAATAGGTATTACACTATACAACATGTCACACCCAAAATAACACAATATTTAAGAAGACGCCAATGTAAACTAGCCACAATCCAATGAATAAACTTACAACATTAATGTCTGACTTAACCATGTCAACAAAACGTAGTTTCGTTGATGCCTTTCTCTATGAGGAATCGAACGAAATGACTGCATCGAAAAAATATACTAGATTGGAACTGGCTAGGGCTATTAACCGCAAGGATACCGCTTACCAAAACATGGTAAAAACAAAGGAAAGAGCGAAATTAATGTTACAAAAACTCCATGAACATGAGGCCAAATATGTGGCAGCCAAGGACGATGTTGAATGCACTCCTAAATGAGTAAACGCACCTCACAGCTAAGTGAGTATTTTTTTTGGTTTTGATATTATATGAAATATAAATAATTAATTCTTGCAGAATTTTACAATGAGTATACCGGCTTGACAAAATCCGATGGGAGGCCTTTTGAGGTGAATTAGGGTCTTAATGCACCTGCTGTTGGGAAGAGGCTTTGGGACCGTTATGGTCTGATTTGAGCACTAAAAGGTTGTTTAATTTGGTCTGTTCGCCCCCTCTCCTGCTCATTGTAAACTCTTAACCCAAATAGTCCATGTCCAGGTCACCTTTTCTCATTTAACCCAAGGCTGTTGTGGTGCGGCATTACAGATCCTGTACCAGTGCATTCTCTTATATAAATGTGAGTGGTGATAGGCTTTTTAGATGTTATATTAACCCTTCTCTTTCGATCCATAAATTCCTATTAACCTTTCTATTTGACCCATAAATTCAAATAAGTGGTGTTATTATGTACATATGTGTGTACTACTTTAGTCCATAAGAGTATACTAATAATTCCATATCAAAACTCTAGATTATGATTTTGATCATAGAAATTTACTATCGCCAAGGGCTGGGTTAAATATCAGCCGATCGTGATCGGCCTCTCGTTTATCAATCACACTCAATATAAAATTGTCAAGATAATTCTTAAAATGCAGAATTCGAAATGTGTTGAATCATTATTTTTTGAAAATGGCGCATCATGCGACTTTATAAGCAATTGAAATTAAACATAAAACAAGTTGTATGTAGCCAATTCTTTAATTTTTCTCATCACAATTTGGCGAATTTTTGCTAGAGTCTGTCTAAGTGATAATGCGCAGTGAATATGAACTTTAGTAATCACACAAGAACAAAATAATCGGCACTGACAAAAATGTTCCCCCTCCGAGAACCTCATACACCTAATGTTCAATCTTGTCCATCATATACGACATATATTTTCAAGTCATTTGAAAAAGATAGAATGGCTATTAAGGTCCATAAAAGTACTTTCTCTTTGTGCATTTGAGATATCAAACTAAATCAATGTTAGCAAGACATCTTTTTGACTAAAGATGATGAAATATACTAAAAATAAATTGCATCATGACACAGGTATTACCTTGACCTTGATGATGCAATTGTGATAATCAATCACTGCTAGAACATAACTATGTTCAACTAATCGAAATAATTAATGCAATCAGGAATGTGGTGAACAGTGTTTAATGATATAAATATAAAGTCATCCACTGACTTAATTTGTGTATTTATGTAATGTTCTTTACACACTCGCAAAGTTACCCATAGTGCATATGTTAAAACTGGCGTAAAAGTTACAGTTGCAAAATATTATATAGGGTATGACTTCTGTAGGCTGATAATGCAGTATTGAAAATAATACATATTTAAATCTGGCGTGTCGGCTTGTAAATTCCATTAGAATGTTGGTATGTCGGCTTGTAAATTCCATTAGAATAGCGAGTTTGCGATTTCAAACGGGTACGGGTACCGGTACGGGTACTGGTAGCTACCCGTACCGGTACACGTTTTGAAATCGCAAACTGTTTTACGGGTAGAATTAAGCATATCGACGGGTAGTGTATGGTGAGCCAATTGCAGCACAATAGATATGATATAGAGAAATTGTTATCCGCATTCGCTTTATTGGCCGACGTTATACTTGCTGTTATGGTTATATGATGGACATCTGCGTGGATAATGGATTGCATTAACCAGGGACGAGGCGAAAGTGGAAGGGGTTGGCGTCTTTCTTTGACTCATTTTGGTAACATTTTCAATAATTAGCTTTCATAAGTAATTTCCCAGACCGTTCGAGTGTCGTCTAGAACAGATGGAATTTTCTGACTGAGAAAATATGTTATGATAGCACAAATATACAATAACGCTAATTTAATAATCCAACCATTATTCGGTGTAAAATGTGTTGGTTTAGACCCAGGGTCCAAGAATGTCCTACATGCATGCACTTTTAGTCAGATATAAGACCGAAATTGCCCCTTATAGTGTGGTCGTGGTACGCAAAAAAAAGGGTTGACCCAGAAGAAATTGGTATAGAAGCGGTTTTGGTGTCATTCGACGCGGGAGAATCTCGTGTATAACATATCTAAAATCCGCTTTGGGCAAAATCCAGGATCCAAGATGGAAATTTTTGCCTAATATCTTAAATATAAATTCCTGTTGTTTGATAATGGTTCAGACTGGCGACATTGATTAGTCATATTCATGTTAATTCATCATTGGAGCAATGAAAGATTCCATAAATGGGGTCCCAGACTCATCTCCACCCTCAAAAATTTGATTTTACAGAACGCGGTATAAAATTGGGATTCCAGTCGTATATCAACAAGAAATGGACAGAACTGTACAATGTAAGTTGGGCATACCATTATCTATAAATACTCCAATTCAAAGAAACCCAAATTGGCGCTTTGTCTTAAAATGGCTGCCAAAATGGCGGTCAAAATATGGAAAATGGCAGATATTTAGAATGGTCTTCAGAAGGAATTGGTAAAGAAACGGTTTTGTTGTCATTCGACGCTGGAGAATCTCGTGTATAACATATCCAAAATCCGCTAAAATCCGCTTTGGGAAAAATACAGAATTCAAGATGGCATCCAACATGGTCGCCAATAATAATGAAAATGGCAAATATGTAGTTATTCACGAAAACCCATTCGACAAAACGCCAATTCGGCACCAATACACATCATTGATTGTTTTTTGTGGGTATGAGTAGCCAATCACGATTCAAAATGCTAAGATGGCTCCAAAATGGCCACCGAAAATTGTCGAAATTTAAGTTCTGCTCAGAGGAAAGCCGAAACAACACTTCGGTTGTGAGCTAACGATGACAGACCTATTAAACATGTTGCCAATAATCTACTACCACAATCAGTTCAGCCCGAAATGTTCCAACTAAGCAGTATCTACTGCAGGATCCAACACGATGTCCACTTATTACGAGGGACTATCTGGAAATTAATTAAAAACAAATTAAATTGCTACGAATCTGGATTATTAGTCCGGAAGCATCAGGCTATAATGGGTTTTCCAGTGCTGGCGAACGTGAAAAGGACAGGAGGGAAAAGCGAATAACCTGGGGTTTACTTAATTGGTGGGCAAGTTGGTTATCGGAGCTGGGGAGTTTCAAAGTAAAATTATTTTCTTCAATATCAAGAGGAAAAATGAAAATTCGCACGTACATTGTATACTCTTCACACTTTATGTGACAATTCCGTGTCATGCGATTGTTGGTATATACATGTGGATAGAAACATTCTAGTAAATATATAGACGCACCGATATCTTCTACACATTTAGTGAATTTCATCAATGATATGTAGACACAATGTGCGCCACGGCTGGATCTGACCCGTAGGCGTAAAGGTATCAACCATTTAGCTTGATGAACTGGTATTTCAAGGTTGTCATTGGATAGAAATGCCACATGAATTAACATGATTAACAACATGTTTGTCTAAGAAATGTGAACAATGAACATGTTATTTTCCGGATGTTAGACAATCAAACTGCCACATAAGGCGTTCATCCATGCTCATCAGAGCACGAAATATGTGCAAATTAATGACACGAAAACTATTTCATGCGGACGACGTACTCTAGACCTACATCCAACGTCATTTCCTATTAACTTTTATTGTTTGTACGGACGGTTTCGAGGTTTGAAAATCCCGCTTGTCTAAGAAAACCTCCACATACTTACGGAGTCGATGTGTAAAAAATGTATGGGGATAGTTTCTTCATACATATATGTATTTGGCACACGTATTTTCTAGAACATAAGAGATCGCCATTTACCGGAGAGTTGATATCTGGGAAGAGATCAGAGTAAAACTACTTTTCTTACATGTCGAAATGGGAAATACATGGGCTACATTTAGTTCCAGCTTGAAACTTGAAAATGATGGCCGAGCCCGAATAGTTAATATTTCGTCGCATCAGTGCTATAATGTAACCCACATTTTCAACTTTCCGAGAAAATGAAGGTTGAAGTTTTTAGACAACATTTCTCCTAATGTTGACAAAGCATGACGTATTGTTGTATTTATCCCAATGAAAACTGACATTAGCTGTTCATTGAACCACATATTGTTTTCTGTTTACTCCCTCGTTTTCTTTTAAAAAGCAATAGCTTGTTTGGAGATATGACATTTTGCGTATGCCAGCGACGATTCGTTTCCGTGCTATAATGAAGTTGTGCTAATAAATGCAGATTAAGCTAAATTTGGTGGCAATCGCATGTGTATATGAACTAAAAAGTGCCTATTCTACACTATGAAAATTCACCCATGTGCATCATCATACAGAAATGTGTGGAACAATCCCAAAATTTAAATCACCAAATGATCACGTGACTAACATGGAGATACTGCCATATAGCACACATTTTAGAATTCACAAACACAAAACAGAAGTCACGTGGTCAACCTGAAGCGTCCGATTGGCTGCTGTTGGAATTGTAAAGATCGCTGGAGATACATTTGCTTCACTGGTTTGTGCGAATATTTGTCATCCAATTTGGCCCATCGGATTGGACTTTTTCTCACGACTCGAATGGTATCAAATACTCATTTCCCGCCATAATGGAGTTACGACATTATAGCACTGATGCGTCAATATTTTGTCAACCCGCGGGAAGCCACCAAAAGATTGAAAATAAATAGTTTTGATGTATATGAGCCACATACATGTATATGAGCCAACTATCAACTGCATCCACCACTCACAACTTCCATTATGTGATAAACTGGGCAGAGTCTACCATTTTCGTTTTGGAAGCCATATTAGATATTTTGGTCTATTTGAGATGGAATGTTCACAAATAAAAGAAACGATCAATTATTTTGTAGACAAGATCTGCTCGTCCCTAAATATCAAATGTGACCAGAACCCCAAAGTCGATTTTGGTTAAATTTCATACCGCATTCGTTATTACTTATTAGTGAAGGACCGGAGTAAACTATGATCTAATCTATTAGAAATGTCATTGCTGTAATGATCAGTTGACACGATCA
This sequence comes from Siphonodentalium dalli, assembly GCA_032622095.1. NCBI lineage: Eukaryota > Metazoa > Mollusca > Scaphopoda > Gadilida > Siphonodentaliidae > Siphonodentalium > Siphonodentalium dalli. Next base: position 130,652,008 of record CP136065.1, on the reverse strand, counting down.
TTGAAAGAATATACCCATGTTTCCCAGTTCAGAGAGCAACAAGTGATAAACAGAAGTGATAGTAAATAGTATTTTTCACATCGGGTGGCCATTTTTGGTACTGATTTTTAAGTTTTTACATAGAGCTAGATAATGGCATCATAAAGAGGTATACATTCGTATTTATTTAGTCAATTTTATCCATCAACCACTACTTATAATGGATTGAATGACACTGTGATCAATATCCGCCATTTTCCATATTTTGACCGCCATTTTGGCAGCCATTTTGAGACAAAGCGCCAATTTGGGTTTCATTGAATTGGAGTATTTATAGATATTGGTATGCCCAACTTACATTGTACAGTTCTGTCCATTTCTTGTTGATATATGACTGTAATCACATTGGAGAGTTTTGTGGAATTTTATACCGCGTTCTGTAAAATCGAATTTTTGAGGGTGTAGATGAGTCTGGGACCCCATTTATGGTATCTTTCATTGCTCCAATGCTGAATTAAGATGAATAAACCTAATCAAAGTCGCCAGTCTGAACCATTATCAAACAACAGGAATTGATCTTTAAGATATTAGGCAAAAACTTCAAATGTTCGAGTTTAGGCCGCCATTTTGGCGGCCATCTGGGACGAAGGGTTCCATTTTTGCCATAAACAGGTGGCACAATATTTTACCTTTACAAAAATGTATACATTTGTATACATATGACAACATTTGTTCTCACTATTATCGAATTAATCTCAGTCAGAGTATCTTTTGACTAACGGCAGCCATGTTGGACGCCATCTTAGATCCTGAATTTTGCCCAAAGCGGATTTTAGCGGATTTTGGATATGTTATACACGAGATTCTCCCGCGTCGAATGACACCAAAACCGCTTCTATACCAATTTCTTCTGGGTCTAACCCTCCGACGACCACACTATTATATTAGTTTGGGAAATATTTAGTCATATAACTGGTAATGAGTTGGAATCTTTCGAAGGGTCGGGCAAGGGAATATTCATCCCAAGAACTTGGATATTTGTCTGGGTCTAAACCCGGATGTAGGTAGAACAAGAGCTACGCTGGGCGTGCAAAATACGCCCTCTCTTGGGTCGGCGGAAACTGATAAAAAAAAGGGGCATAACTCTGGTAAATATTGGCGGACGGAACTCAAATTTGAACTTGACCTGTGTTTTGGTGGGAGAAAGTAATATACCAAATTATCATTGAATCCGATAAGCTCTAGTAAAGTTATCATCCGGACAACAAATTTCAGGGATTTTCTAAGTCAAATTACGTCAAATAAGGGGCATAACTCCAGTGAAATTTGGTGGACGGAACCCAACTTCGAACTTGAGCTGTCTTTTCTCCTAATAAACCCACATACCAAATTTGATTGAAATCGGTTCACTCTAACTAAAGTTATCATCCGGACAACAAATTTCAGGGAATTTCTAAGTCAAATTACGTCAAAAAAGGGGCCATAACTCTCGCAAAAATTATCGGATTAAAACAAAATTCGGACTTTAGCTGTATTTCGATATATGTAATCCACAAAAAAAACGGGTTTTGCGTATAAACATTCCAAAATCGAGTTATCATCCGGAAACCAAAAAACATAAGGAAAACATAATTTTCTGAGTCGAAAAAGGGGCATAACTCTGCCAAAAATTGTCGGACAGAACCCAAGTTCGAACTTGACCTGTGTTTTGGTGGGAGAAAGTAATATACCAAATTTGGATTCATTCCGATAAACTATAATAAAGTTATCATCCGGACAACAAATTTCAAGGATTTTCTAAGTCAAAAAACGTCAAATAAGGGGCATAACTCCGGTGAAAATTGGCGGGCGGAACCCAAATTCGAACTTCAACTTACTTTTCGGCTAATAAACCCACATACCAAATTTTATTGAATTTGGTTCACTCTAACTAAAGTTATCATCCGGAAACCAGGTTAACGGACGGACGCCCGGACGCCTATACGCACCACAGGGTACTTGTGAGGTGCGATCTTTTGTTTGCGTCCAATTTTAAAGAGCACCAAAACATACGTTGAAATTATTCTGTCATTCAGTTTGATTTTCCAAAAATGTATTAGTGGGGATTTTTGTTATAGTTTTAGACCAACATTTGCAAATATTCCTACTTTTGGTAGAAAAACATTCGGGCTATATGGTCAACAGCAGGTTGGAAATATCCAACAAATGTAAAGCTTGAGGAAAGTCAATAATTTCTCACACCAGAACGAACCATGGTCGACCCGGTATGCCCTGGTCTAACCACATTCAGTGGCTCGTCAATACTGATCATTAATTTGTGAAAAACAAACCAGGGCGTGAATTTGCCTGGTGTTAGACCACTAGATGTTATGATTTTGCAATTTCCAGGTTCATATCTACAAAACTGTTCTCGTATTGCATGGTCGGCAAGGTGGACCCCCCCCCCCCCCCCCCCCCCATCACAGGACTTCTGCAACAAGACTACTGATCCATTTAGAACAGTCCACAATAATGTGAAGGATCAGTTGGGGGGAATCAGAGCCCAACGGCGTGCACAATTTGAATTACGCACAAACCTCTGTTTGGTGTGGTTTAAGGGGGTGTATAGTTGGGAATTTGAAGGTGGACACACCTTCTCAACGCGGAGACCTCCTATAATTACGTCCCTGTGTCGAGACTGCGTATAGCACCGCCAACTCACTCTCTTAATCATAACATGTCATTACTTGAGTGAAGACAGTTGTCAGTAAACAAATCGGCGTTCCATAGTTATCTTAGTGTTATAAGCCGCCTCGATACTTTGAACATAAAACATGGCTTAAATGACAAATGTATCAATGAGATTTGGCAATGAAATTGTGCAATAAATAGATTAATGCATAGCTGACTGTTATTTCGTAGAACTAATGTACTTTTGAGTGAGAAAACTTTAGCGAAAGATTACCGGTCAATTGGATACATCTACCCGTTCCAAATCCCTATCGCTTTATGTGCTGCATTCAAAGTACGCAAATGACCGTGACGATTTTCACCGATCTACCTGGATCTACCGGTACCCGTACCCGTCCGACGGGTATCGCAAACTCGCTAATGTGTTAGAATTTTATATTGATTTTTAGCTCAACTTTACTTTGTAAAGTTTGAGCTATTGCCATGGCTTGGTATCCGTCATCCATGTGTGCGTGTGTGAGGCGTCAATAATACAGGCTGCAGGTCGTACCTTTGGTCAGATCATCATGAAATTTGTCTTAGCTGTTGACATTGACATGTAGATGGGAACAAATCATTTTGGGGTTATTCGTCAAAAAAACATGGCTGCCAGTAGCGATCTTGGATTTTTAAAATTCAATCCATTAGCACGGGCTACAGGCCATTCTGTTTGTCTGATCATCATAAAATTTGTCATGGATGTTAATATTGACATGTAGATGGGAACAAGTCATTTTGGGGTCATTCGGCTAAAAAACATGGCCGCCAGCCGCTATCTTGGATTTTACTCTTTGCATTACTAAATCCTTTGGCACGGGCTACAGGTCATACCTTTGGTCGGATCATTATGAAATTTGTCATGTTAATATTGACATGTAGATGGGAACAAGTCATTTTGGGGTCATTCGGCCATAAAACATAAAACATGGCCACTGGTGACCATCTTGGAAATTACTCTTTGCATTACTAAATCCTTTGGCATGTCGGCTTGTAAATTCCATTAGAATGTTGGTCTATGTGTTAGAATTTTATATTGATTTTTAGCTCAACTTTACTTTGTAAAGTTTGACCTATTGCCATGGCTTGGTATCCGTCATCCATGTGTGTGTGTGTCTGTGAGGCGTCAATAATACAGGCTGCAGGTCGTACCTTTGGTCAGATCATTATGAAAGTTGTCATAGCTGTTGACATGTAGATGGGAACAAGTCATTTTGTGGTTATTCGTCAAAAAAACATGGCTGCCAGCAGCGATCTTGGATTTTTAAAATTCAATCCATTAGCATGGGCTACATGCCGTTCTGTTTGTCTGATCATCATGAAATTTGTCATGGATGTTAATATTGACATGTTGATGGGATCGAGTCATTTTGGGGTCATTTGGCTAAAAAACATGGCCGCCAGCCGCTATCTTGGATTTTACTCTTTGATTGACTAAATCCTTTGGCACGGGCTACAGGTCATACCTTTGGTCGGATCATCATGAAATTTGGCTGCCAGTGGCCATCTTGGATTCAAAATTCAATCCATTAGCACGGGCTACAGGCCATACTGTTTGTCTGATCATCATGAAATGTAGATGGGAACGAGTCATTTTGGGGTCATTCGGCAAAAAAAAACATGGCCACCAGCAGCCATCTTGGATTTTATTCTTTGCATGAGTATATCCTTTGGCACGGGCTACAGGTCGTACCTTTGGTCGGATCATCATGAAATTTGTCATGAATGTTAATATTGACATATAGATAGGAACAAGTCATTTTGGGTTCATTCGGCCATAAAACATGGCCACTGGTGGCCATCTTGGATTTAACTCTTTGCATGACTAAATCCTTTGGCAAGTCGGCTGTAAATTCCATTAGAATGTTGGTCAATGTGTTAGAATTTTATATTGATTTTTAGCTCAACTTTACTTTGTAAAGTTTGAGCTATTGCCATGGCTTGGTATCCGTCGTCCATGTGTGCGTGTGTGAGGCGTCAATAATACAGGCTACAAGTCGTAGCTTTGGTCAGATCATTATGAAATTTGTCTTTGCTGTTGACATTGACATGTAGATGGGAACAAGTCATTTTGGCGTCATTCGGCAAAAAAACATGCCAGTGGCCATCTTGGATTTCAAAATTCAATCCCATTAGCACGGGCTACAGACCGGAGTTTTCGTCTGATCATTATGAAATTTGTCGTGGATGTTAATATTGACATGTACTTGTAGATGGGAATCAGTAAATTTTGGAGTCAATCAGCCATAAAACATGACTAAATCCTTTGGTACGGGCTACAGGTCGAACCTTTGGTTGGATCATCATGAAATTTGTCATGGCTGTTAACTTTGACATGTACTTGTAGATGGGAATCAGTAAATTTTGGGGTCAATCAGCCATAAAACATGTCCGCTGGCAGCCATTGTGGATTTTACTCTTTGCATGACTAACTCCTTTGGCACACCCTATAGTCCACTTCCCATTATCCGATCATCACCAATCGTCATATTAATCTTGATATTGATCTACTAGATGGAAGTTATCAAATGTTTTTTAATTTCATTGGAAAACATAGCCGCCAGCATCCATCATTTTACTTTATATATCTCTTCATGTTGATAATCTAGTATTACTTAGACGTTTCAACTTTCCGCATTCCTAATCGCTCCATTGACTGTAACACATGAAATGATCCCCTTTCCAAGTTGAGCTACAGTACTAGTGTCATTGACACTTTCATTAGATTTTTTCATCGAGTGGCAATTATTTATAAAATATGGGCAAATAAGCAATAAATAAAAGTGTAAAATTCCCGGTCCATGTGGTAAATCCTTTTTCCTGTAAAAACTCACAAACTACGAGTGCCGGATAATGGAAATGTGTGACATGTTACTATTCCCTCTATAATTCCACATTATGCCACGATGATGAACTGAATCAAGATTACACATTCCATTAAACAAATTTTTGGCTGTGGTGTAAATGTATAACAAGGAAGCGGTGCTCTGGTGCTGTGTTTTACAGAAAACCGATTAATTTCACACATTTCTAATCAGCCCATATCCGGTCTATTGCACATTGTCATCAACCCATAAACGAACCATGTGGCCTCTTTTATTCAATGGATGCATAAACCATGCATCAATTTATTTTGTTTATTTATATTCATACAGTACATTTAACTCACATTGCTACAAAAAAGTGAATAAAACCCCTTGTTGGGAACTTGGGATTGACGTCTTTGTCAAATATGGGTTTGATCCGACTTAACTGATTTAACTGATTTTTTCGAAAGAAAAAAAAATATTCTCTCTTAAAAAAATTAAATTAGATTTAGATATACTATTTATTTTTTTAAATGATTGAAAATTTTTTTGTTTTTATAAATTTAATTTAGATTTAATTCCTTGCTCAATTAAAATTTTTAATTTAAAAAAAAGCCATAATCCCATGTCCGCACAATGTTCCCGATCAGAGCTCGTTGAAATTTGTTTTACAAGGGCTAATACAAGTGGTGTCGACACATTGCGCCATTGCTGACACCCAGGTCAATGTGAGAAATGCAATACGCCGAGGGCAATATAATCACTATCAGGTATATATGGTATGGGTAAGCAGAGTTAGGCATTCAATTCTCAGTTAAAATTTCACAATGGACAAATTAAAGTACGATAAAGACAAATTAGTACCCCGCTGGACAAAACAAGTGTCCATTGCCACCGCGGTGTACTTGCCATTCGGCCGTGGTTTCAGAGTTTCTAACTGCGGTTGAGCATCGCGTCCGAAAGGCAAGTACACCATGACCGAACGGCAAGTACACCGCGGCCAAACGGCAAGTACACCGCGGCCGAACAGCAAGTACACCATGGCCGAACGGCAACTACACCGCGGCCGAACGGCATGTACATTCACTTAAATCCCAGATAAACCTTATAAATTATGATACGCCTAGTTGTGGTACTCAAAAACGATACCGTACTCATTGAGAGACACCATTACACAAGTTAATAGAATACTCTATTTCATTCATAATTACCTTTCAATATAACGCGGCTGAACACCGTTAGGAAGTTGTTTTATTCATATAGAAGGACATTTAACGCATGGTTGTTCCTCAATGGCTTGAATAAATGCCAAAGGACTAGCATCTTTACATCCGATACAACGTTGTGTTTCGTTGAAGACTAGGTTTGTTTGTCAAGTCACGTGATTTCTTGTCAATGTGCGGTCTTCTTGTCAAGAATTTTTTATTTCGTCAAGACATAAACAAATTGACAAGAAATCACGTGACTGGTTACTTATTCATGTCTAAAAATATGTATTACACTATATATTATATTTGCTCTGCAAATAGAGTCACTAAGTAATTATAGCTTCGCCAGTCATATCTATTTTTAACTCTGTATTACATAGCTATGGGTCAGCACTATACATTCATGTCTAAAATAGGTATTTCACTATACAACATGTCACACCCAAAATAACACAATATTTAAGAAGACGCCAATGTAAACTAGCCACAATCCAATGAATAAACTTACAACATTAATGTCTGACTTAACCATGTCAACAAAACGTAGTTTCGTTGATGACTTTCTCGATGAGGAATCGAACGAAATGACTGCATCGAAAAAATATACTAGATTGGAACTGGCTAGGGCTATTAACCGCAAGGATACCGCTTACCAAAACATGGTAAAAACAAAGGAAAGAGCGAAATTAATGTTACAAAAACTCCATGAACATGAGGCCAAATATGTGGCAGCCAAGGACGATGTTGAATGCACTCCTAAATGAGTAAACGCACCTCACAGCTAAGTGAGTATTTTTTTTGGTTTTGATATTATATGAAATATAAATAATTAATTCTTGCAGAATTTTACAATGAGTATACCGGCTTGACAAAATCCGATGGGAGGCCTTTTGAGGTGAATTAGGGTCTTAATGCACCTGCTGTTGGGAAGAGGCTTTGGGACCGTTATGGTCTGATTTGAGCACTAAAAGGTTGTTTAATTTGGTCTGTTCGCCCCCTCTCCTGCTCATTGTAAACTCTTAACCCAAATAGTCCATGTCCAGGTCACCTTTTCTCATTTAACCCAAGGCTGTTGTGGTGCGGCATTACAGATCCTGTACCAGTGCATTCTCTTATATAAATGTGAGTGGTGATAGGCTTTTTAGATGTTATATTAACCCTTCTCTTTCGATCCATAAATTCCTATTAACCTTTCTATTTGACCCATAAATTCAAATAAGTGGTGTTATTATGTACATATGTGTGTACTACTTTAGTCCATAAGAGTATACTAATAATTCCATATCAAAACTCTAGATTATGATTTTGATCATAGAAATTTACTATCGCCAAGGGCTGGGTTAAATATCAGCCGATCGTGATCGACCTCTCGTTTATCAATCACACTCAATATAAAATTGTCAAGATAATTCTTAAAATGCAGAATTCGAAATGTGTTGAATCATTATTTTTTGAAAATGGCGCATCATGCGACTTTATAAGCAATTGAAATTAAACATAAAACAAGTTTTACGTAGTCAATTCTTTAATTTTTCTCATCACAATTTGGCGAATTTGCTAGAGTCTGTCTAAGTGATAATGCGCAGTGAATATGAACTTTAGTAATCACACAAGAACAAAATAATCGGCACTGACAAAAATGTTCCCCCTCCGAGAACCTCATACACCTAATGTTCAAACTTCACCAGTTATGATCGATGGATCTCTGCACATTTCCATATGTCAATCTTGTCCATCATATACGACATATATTTTCAAGTCATTTGAAAAAGATAGAATGGCTATTAAGGTCCATAAAAGTACTTTCTCTTTGTGCATTTGAGATATCAAACTAAATCAATGTTAGCAAGACATCTTTTTGACTAAAGATGATGAAATATACTAAAAATAAATTGCATCATGACACAGGTATTACCTTGACCTTGATGATGCAATTGTGATAATCAATCACTGCTAGAACATAACTATGTTCAACTAATCGAAATAATTAATGCAATCAGGAATGTGGTGAACAGTGTTTAATGATATAAATATAAAGTCATCCACTGACTTAATTTGTGTATTTATGTAATGTTCTTTACACACTCGCAAAGTTACCCATAGTGCATATGTTAAAACTGGCGTAAAAGTTACAGTTGCAAAATATTATATAGGGTATGACTTCTGTAGGCTGATAATGCAGTATTGAAAATAATACATATTTAAATCTGGCGTGTCGGCTTGTAAATTCCATTAGAATGTTGGTATGTCGGCTTGTAAATTCCATTAGAATAGCGAGTTTGCGATTTCAAACGGGTACGGGTACCGGTACGGGTACTGGTAGCTACCCGTACCGGTAACATTTTCAATAATTAGCTTTCATAAGTAATTTCCCAGACCGTTCGAGTGTCGTCTAGAACAGATGGAATTTTCTGACTGAGAAAATATGTTATGATAGCACAAATAGACAATAACGCTAATTTAATAATCCAACCATTATTCGGTGTAAAATGTGTTGGTTTAGACCCAGGGTCCAAGAATGTCCTACATGCATGCACTTTTAGTCAGATATAAGACCGAAATTGCCCCTTATATTAGTTGGGAAATATTTAGTCATATAACTGGTAATGAGTTGGAATCTTTCGAAGGGTCGGGCAAGGGAATATTCATCCCAAGAACTTGGATATTTGTCTGGGTCTAAACCCGGATGTAGGTAGAACAAGAGCTACGCTGGGCGTGCAAAATACGCCCTCTCTTGGGTCGGCGGAAACTGGTAAAAAAAAGGGGCATAACTCTGGTAAATATTGGCGGACGGAACTCAAATTTGAACTTGACCTGTGTTTTGGTGGGAGAAAGTAATATACCAAATTATCATTGAATCCGATAAGCTCTAGTAAAGTTATCATCCGGACAACAAATTTCAGGGATTTTCTAAGTCAAATTACGTCAAATAAGGGGCATAACTCCGGTGAAATTTGGTGGACGGAACCCAACTTCGAACTTGAGCTGTCTTTTCTCCTAATAAACCCACAAACCAAATTTGATTGAAATCGGTTCACTCTAACTAAAGTTATCATCCGGACAACAAATTTCAGGGATTTTCTAAGTCAAATTACGTCAAAAAAGGGGCCATAACTCTCGCAAAAATTATCGGATTAAAACGAAATTCGGACTTTAGCTGTATTTCGATATATGTAATCCACAAAAAAACGGGTTTTGCATATAAACATTCCAAAATCGAGTTATCATCCGGAAACCAAAAAACAAGAAAAACATAATATTCTGAGTCGAAAAATGGGCATAACTCTGCCAAAAATTGTCGGACAGAACCCAAGTTCGAACTTGACCTGTGTTTTGGTGGGAGAAAGTAATATACCAAATTTGGATTCATTCCGATAAACTATAACATAGTCGTATAAGAGCGACGTATTTTATCCCAAAGGGTTAAACAGATGCGGAGATTTAAACCAGAAACTTTTAGAAACGCAAACATGTTCGGTAGCGAAATATTTCACCGATAGATCACTACGCTACCAATACGCCATACCGCATGGAATTCCAAAGAAGTAAGCAAAATAAAAATAAAGCGACAAAGTATTTGGACAAATTGACAACATAATCATGAATCGCGAGAGTTTGGGAAAAATGTTAATTAGGCCACGAAGCGATTGGGATAACTCTCGAGCAGGAATGGGGAGAACTATATTTTTACACGTAGGGGTGAGCGGCGCGGTCGGTGTCAACTTTCTTTCCAACTTATCGATCGAAGAAGACGGTCACCAATTTTTGAAAACCCTCCCTCCCTCCCTCCCATTTTTCGTGGTTGTTGGAGAGCACACAGGGTTGATGTCTTTGCCCCCCCCCCACCTTTCGGGGTTTGTTTTTGATGGCGGCGGTTATTGCGCCTCAAAAATTGTTAATTGTTTTTATTATTATTCATGTATCGGCTTCCTGTAATTATGTTTTGCTAAACAGGTAGCTAAAACCGCATTCCATGGTTTGTCTTTATTTTAACCCTGTGGGATAAAATAAAGTTATCATCCGGACAACAAATTTCAAGGATTTTCTAAGTCAAAAAACGTCAAATAAGGGGCATAACTCCGGTGAAAATTGGCGGGCGGAACCCAAATTCGAACTTCAACTTACTTTTCGGCTAATAAACCCACATACCAAATTTTATTGAATTTGGTTCACTCTAACTAAAGTTATCATCCGGAAACCAGGTTAACGGACGGACGCCCGGACGCCTATACGCACCACAGGGTACTTGTGAGGTGCGATCTTTTGTTTGCGTCCAATTTTAAAGAGCACCAAAACATACGTTGAAATTATTCTGTCATTCAGTTTGATTTTCCAAAAATGTATTAGTGGGGATTTTTGTTATAGTTTTAGACCAACATTTGCAAATATTCCTACTTTTGGTAGAAAAACATTCGGGCTATATGGTCAACAGCAGGTTGGAAATATCCAACAAATGTAAAGCTTGAGGAAAGTCAATAATTTTTCACACCAGAACGAACCATGGTCGACCCGGTATGCCCTGGTCTAACCACATTCAGTGGCTCGTCAATACTGATCATTAATTTGTGAAAAACAAACCAGGGCGTGAATTTGCCTGGTGTTAGACCACTAGATGTTATGATTTAGCAATTTCCAGGTTCATATCTACAAAACTGTTCTCGTATTGCATGGTCGGCAAGGTGGACCCCCCCCCCCCCCCCCCCCCCCCCATCACAGGACTTCTGCAACAAGACTCCACAATAATATTCAGGACAGTAAAGGATCAGTTGGGGGGAATCAGAGCCCAACGGCGTGCACAATTTGAATTACGCACAAACCTCTGTTTGGTGTGGTTTAAGGGGGTGTATAGTTGGGAATTTGAAGGTGGACACACCTTCTCAACGCGGAGACCCCCTATAATTACGTCCCTGTGTCGAGACTGCGTATAGCACCGCCAACTCACTCTCTTAATCATAACATGTCATTACTTGAGTGAAGACAGTTGTCAGTAAACAAATCGGCGTTCCATAGTTATCTTAGTGTTATAAGCCGCCACGATACTTTGAACATAAAACATGGCTTAAATGACAAATGTATCAATGAGATTTGGCAATGAAATCGTGCAATAAATAGATTAATGCATAGCTGACTGTTATTTCATAGAACTAATGTACTTTTGAGTGAGAAAACTTTAGCGAAAGATTACCGGTCAATTAGATACATCTACCCGTTCCAAATCCCTATCGCTTTATGTGCTGCATTCAAAGTACGCAAATGACCGTGACGATTTTCACCGATCTACCTGGATCTACCGGTACCCGTACCCGTCCGACGGGTATCGCAAACTCGCTAATGTGTTAGAATTTTATATTGATTTTTAGCTCAACTTTACTTTGTAAAGTTTGAGCTATTGCTATGGCTTGGTATCCGTCATCCATGTGTGCGTGTGTGAGGTGTCAATAATACAGGCTGCAGGTCGTACCTTTGGTCAGATCATCATGAAATTTGTCTTAGCTGTTGACATTGACATGTAGATGGGAACAAATCATTTTGGGGTTATTCGTCAAAAAAACATGGCTGCCAGTAGCGATCTTGGATTTTTAAAATTCAATCCATTAGCACGGGCTACAGGCCATTCTGTTTGTCTGATCATCATAAAATTTGTCATGGATGTTGCTACAGGTCATACCTTTGGTCGGATCATTATGAAATTTTTCATATTAATATTGACATGTAGATGGGAACAAGTCATTTTGGGGTCATTCGGCCATAAAACATGGCCACTGGTGGCCATCTTGGATTTTACTCTTTGCATTACTAAATCCTTTGGCATGTCGGCTTGTAAATTCCATTAGAATGTTGGTCTATGTGTTAGAATTTTATATTGATTTTTAGCTCAACTTTACTTTGTAAAGTTTGACCTATTGCCATGGCTTCGTATCCGTCATCCATGTGTGTGTGTGTGTGTGAGGCGTCAATAATACAGGCTGCAGGTCGTACCTTTGGTCAGATCATTATGAAAGTTGTCATAGCTGTTGACATGTAGATGGGAACAAGTCATTTTGTGGTTATTCGTCAAAAAAACATGGCTGCCAGCAGCGATCTTGGATTTTAAAAATTCAATCCATTAGCACGGGCTACATGCCGTTCTGTTTGTCTGATCATCATGAAATTTGTCATGGATGTTAATATTGACATGTTGATGGGATCGAGTCATTTTGGGGTCATTTGGCTAAAAAACATGGCCACCAGCCGCTATCTTGGATTTTACTCTTTGCTTGACTAAATCCTTTGGCACGGGCTACAGGTCATACCTTTGGTCGGATCATCATGAAATTTGGCTGCCAGTGGCCATCTTGGATTCAAAATTCAATCCATTAGCACGGGCTACAGGCCATACTGTTTGTCTGATCATCATGAAATTTTTCATTTATTTTAGTATTGACATGTAGATGGGAACGAGTCATTTTGGGGTCATTCGGCAAAAAAAAACATGGCCACCAGCAGCCATCTTGGATTTTATTCTTTGCATGAGTATATCCTTTGGCACGGGCTACAGGTCGTACCTTTGGTCGGATCATCATGAAATTTGTCATGAATGTTAATATTGACATGTAGATAGGAACAAGTCATTTTGGGTTCATTCGGCCATAAAACATGGCCACTGGTGGCCATCTTGGATTTAACTCTTTGCATGACTAAATCCTTTGGCAAGTCGGCTGTAAATTCCATTAGAATGTTGGTCAATGTGTTAGAATTTTATATTGATTTTTAGCTCAACTTTACTTTGTAAAGTTTGAGCTATTGCCATGGCTTGGTATCCGTCGTCCATGTGTGCGTGTGTGAGGCGTCAATAATACAGGCTACAAGTCGTAGCTTTGGTCAGATCATTATGAAATTTGTCTTTGCTGTTGACATTGACATGTAGATGGGAACAAGTCATTTTGGCGTCATTCGGCAAAAAAACATGCCAGTGGCCATCTTGGATTTCAAAATTCAATCCCATTAGCACGGGCTACAGACCGGAGTTTTCGTCTGATCATTATGAAATTTGTCGTGGATGTTAATATTGACATGTACTTGTAGATGGGAATCAGTAAATTTTGGAGTCAATCAGCCATAAAACATGACTAAATCCTTTGGTACGGGCTACGGTCGAACCTTTGGTTGGATCATCATGAAATTTGTCATGGCTGTTAACTTTGACATGTACTTGTAGATGGGAATCAGTAAATTTTGGGGTCAATCAGCCATAAAACATGTCCGCTGGCAGCCATTGTGGATTTTACTCTTTGCATGACTAACTCCTTTGGCACACCCTATAGTCCACTTCCCATTATCCGATCATCACCAATCTTCATATTAATCTTGATATTGATCTACTAGATGGAAGTTATCAAATGTTTTTTAATTTCATTGGAAAACATAGCCGCCAGCATCCATCATTTTACTTTATATATCTCTTCATGTTGATAATCTAGTATTATTTAGACCTTTCAACTTTCCGCATTCCTAATCGCTCCATTGACTGTAACACATGAAATGATCCCCTTTCCAAGTTGAGCTACAGTACTAGTGTCATTGACACTTTCATTAGATTTTTTCATCGAGTGGCAATTATTTATAAAATATGGGCAAATAAGCAATAAATAAAAGTGTAAAATTCCCGGTCCATGTGGTAAATCCATTTTCCTGTAAAAACTCACAAACTACGAGTGCCGGATAATGGAAATGTGTGACATGTTACTATTCCCTCTATAATTCCACATTATGCCACGATGATAAACTGAATCAAGATTACACATTCCATTAAACAAATTTTTGGCTGTGGTGTAAATGTATAACAAGGAAGCGGTGCTCTGGTGCTGTGTTTTACAGAAAACCGATTAATTTCACACATTTCTAATCAGCCCATATCCGGTCTATTGCACATTGTCATCAACCCATAAACGAACCATGTGGCCTCTTTTATTCAATGGATGCATAAACCATGCATCAATTTATTTTGTTTATTTATATTCATACAGTACATTTAACTCACATTGCTACAAAAAAGTGAATAAAACCCCTTGTTGGGAACTTGGGATTGACGTCTTTGTCAAATATGGGTTTGATCCGACTATTTTTAACTGAGTCATGGCCCTTTTTTCGAAAGAAAAAAAAATATTCTCTCTTAAAAAAAATAAAATTAGATTTAGATAAAATATTTTTTTTTTAAATGATTGAAATTTTTTTTGTTTTTATAAATTTAATTTAGATTTAATTCCTTGCTCAATTAAAATTTTTAATTTAAAAAAAAGCCATAATCCCATGTCCGCACAATGTTCCCGATCAGAGCTCGTTGAAATTTGTTTTACAAGGGCTAATACAAGTGGTGTCGACACATTGCGCCATTGCTGACACCCAGGTCAATGTGAGAAATTCAATACTCCGAGGGCAATATAATCACTATCAGGTATATATGGTATGGGTAAGCAGAGTTAGGCATTCAATTCTCAGTTAAAATTTCACAATGGACAAATTAAAGTACGATAAAGACAAATTAGTACCCCGCTGGACAAAACAAGTGTCCATTGCCACCGCGGTGTACTTGCCATTCGGCCGCGGTTTCAGAGTTTCTAACTGTGGTTGAGCATCGCGTCCGAAAGGCAAGTACACCACGACCGAACAGCAAGTACACCGCGGCCAAACGGCAAGTACACCGCGGCCGAACAGCAAGTACACCATGGCCGAACGGCAATTACACCGCGGCCGAACGGCATGTACATTCACTTACATCCCAGATAAACCTTATAAATTATGATACGCCTAGTTGTGGTACTCAAAACCGATACCGTACTCATTGAGAGACACCATTACACAAGTTAATAGAATACTCTATTTCATTCATAATTACCTTTCAATATAACGCGGCTGAACACCGTTAGGAAGTTGTTTTATTCATATAGAAGGACATTTAACGCATGGTTGTTCCTCAATGGCTTGAATAAATGCCAAAGGATTAGCATCTTTACATCCGATACAACGTTGTGTTTCGTTGAAGACTAGGTTTGTTTGTCAAGTCACGTGATTTCTTGTCAATGTGCGGTCTTCTTGTCAAGAATTTTTTATTTCGTCAAGACATAAACAAATTGACAAGAAATCACGTGACTGGTTACTTATTCATGTCTAAAAATATGTATTACACTATATATTATATTTGCTCTGCAAATAGAGTCACTAAGTAATTATAGCTTCGCCAGTCATATCTATTTTTAACACTGTATTACATAGCTATGGGTCAGCACTATACATTCATGTCTAAAATAGGTATTTCACTATACAACATGTCACACCCAAAATAACACAATATTTAAGAAGACGCCAATGTAAACTAGCCACAATCCAATGAATAAACTTACAACATTAATGTCTGACTTAACCATGTCAACAAAACGTAGTTTCGTTGATGCCTTTCTCGATGAGGAATCGAACGAAATGACTGCATCGAAAAAATATACTAGATTGGAACTGGCTAGGGCTATTAACCGCAAGGATACCGCTTACCAAAACATGGTAAAAACAAAGGAAAGAGCGAAATTAATGTTACAAAAACTCCATGAACATGAGGCCAAATATGTGGCAGCCAAGGACGATGTTGAATGCACTCCTAAATGAGTAAACGCACCTCACAGCTAAGTGAGTATTTTTTTTGGTTTTGATATTATATGAAATAGAAATAATTAATTCTTGCAGAATTTTACAATGAGTATGTATACCAGGCTTGACAAAATCCGATGGGAGGCCTTTTGAGGTGAATTAGGGTCTTAATGCACCTGCTGTTGGGAAGAGGCTTTGGGGCCGTTTATGGTCTGATTTGAGCACTAAAAGGTTGTTTAATTTGGTCTTTTCGCCCCCTCTCCTGCTCATTGTAAACTCTTAACCCAAATAGTCCATGTCCAGGTCACCTTTTCTCATTTAACCCAAGGCTGTCGTTGTGCGGCATTACAGATCCTGTACCAGTGCATTCTCTTATATAAATGTGAGTGGTGATAGGCTTTTTAGATGTTATATTAACCCTTCTCTTTCGATCCATAAATTCCTATTAACCTTTCTATTTGACCCATAAATTCAAATAAGTGGTGTTATTATGTACATATGTGTGTACTACTTTAGTCCATAAGAGTATACTAATAATTCCATATCAAAACTCTAGATTATGATTTTGATCATAGAAATTTACTATCGCCAAGGGCTGGGTTAAATATCAGCCGATCGTGATCGGCCTCTCGATTATCAATCACACTCAATATAAAATTGTCAAGATAATTCTTAAAATGCAGAATTCGAAATGTGTTGAATCATTATATTTTGAAAATGGCGCATCATGCGACTTTATAAGCAATGAAATAAAACATAAAACAAGTTTTACGTAGTCAATTCTTTAATTTTTCTCATCACAATTTGGCGAATTTGTTAGAGTCTGTCTAAGTGATAATGCGCAGTGAATATGAACTTTAGTAATCACACAAGAACAAAATAATCGGCACTGACAAAAATGTTCCCCCTCCGAGAACCTCATACACCTAATGTTCAAACTTCACCAGTTATGATCGATGGATATCTGCACATTTCCATATGTCAATCTTGTCCATCATATATGACATATATTTTCAAGTCATTTGAAAAAGATAGAATGGCTATTAAGGTCCATAAAAGTACTTTCTCTTTGTGCATTTGAGATATCAAACTAAATCAATGTTAGCAAGACATCTTTTTGACTAAAGATGATGAAATATACTAAAAATAAATTGCATCATGACACAGGTATTACCTTGACCTTGATGATGTAATTGTGATAATCAATCACTGCTAGAACATAACTATGTTCAACTAATCGAAATAATTAATGCAATCAGGAATATGGTGAACAGTGTTTAATGATATAAATATAAAGTCATCCACTGACTTAATTTGTGTATTTATGTAATGTTCTTTACACACTCGCAAAGTTACCCAGAGTGCATATGTCGAAACTGGCGTAAAAGTTACAGTTGCAAATATATTATATAGGGTATGACTTCTGTAGGCTGATAATGCAGTATTGAAAATAATACATATTTAAATCTGGCGTGTCGGCTTGTAAATTCCATTAGAATGTTGGTATGTCGGCTTGTAAATTCCATTAGAATGTTGGTCTATGTGTTAAAATTTTATATTGATTTTTAGCTCAACTTTACTTTGTAAAGTTTGAGCTATTGCCATAGCTTGGTATCCGTCATCCATGTGTGCGTGTGTGAGGCGTCAATAATACAGGCTGCAGGTCGTACCTTTGGTTAGATCATTATGAAATTTGTCTTAGCTGTTGACATTGACATGTAGATGGGAACAAGTCATTTTGGGGTTATTCGTCAAAAAAACATGGCTGCCAGTAGCGATCTTGGATTTTTTAAATTCAATCCATTAGCACGGGCTACAGGCCATTCTGTTTGTCTGATCATCATATCATCATAAAATTTGTCATGGATGTTAATATTGACATGTAGATGGGAACAAGTCATTTTGGGGTCATTCGGCTAAAAAACATGGCCGCCAGTCGCTATCTTGGATTTTACTCTTTGCATTACTAAATCCTTTGGTACGGGCTACAGGTCATACCTTTGGTCGGATCATTATGAAATTTGTCATGTTAATATTGACATGTAGATGGGAACAAGTCATTTTGGGGTCATTCGGCCATAAAACATGGCCACTGGTGGCCATCTTGGATTTTACTCTTTGCATTACTAATCCTTCGGCATGTCGGCTTGTAAATTCCATTAGAATGTTGGTCTATGTGTTAGAATTTTATATTGATTTTTAGCTCAACTTTACTTTGTAAAGTTTGACCTATTGCCATGGCTTGGTATCCGTCATCCATGTGTGTGTGTGTGTGTGAGGCGTCAATAATACAGGCTGCAGGTCGTACCTTTGGTCAGATCATTATGAAAGTTGTCATAGCTGTTGACATTGACATGTAGATGGGAACAAGTCATTTTGTGGTTATTCGTCAAAAAAACATGGCTGCCAGCAGCGATCTTGGATTTTAAAAATTCAATCCATTAGCACGGGCTACATGCCGTTCTGTTTGTCTGATCATCATGAAATTTGTCATGGATGTTAATATTGACATGTTGATGGGAACGAGTCATTTTGGGGTCATTCGGCTAAAAAAAACGTGGCCACCAGCCGCTATCTTGGATTTTACTCTTTGCTTGACTAAATCCTTTGGCACGGGCTACAGGTCATACCTTTGGTCGGATCATCATGAAATTTGGCTGCCAGTGGCCATCTTGGATTCAAAATTCAATCCATTAGCACGGGCTACATGCCATACTGTTTGTCTGATCATCATGAAATTTTTCATTTATTTTAGTATTGACATGTAGATGGGAACGAGTCATTTTGGGGTCATTCGGCAAAAAAAAACATGACCACCAGCAGCCATCTTGGATTTTATTCTTTGCATGAGTATATCCTTTGGCACGGGCTACAGGTCGTACCTTTGGTCGGATCATCATGAAATTTGTCATGAATGTTAATATTGACATGTAGATAGGAAGAAGTCATTTTGGGGTCATTCGGCCATAAAACATGGCCACTGATGGCCATCTTGGATTTAACTCTTTGCATGACTAAATCCTTTGGCAAGTCGGCTGTAAATTCCATTAGAATGTTGGTCAATGTGTTAGAATTTTATATTGATTTTTAGCTCAACTTTACTTTGTAAAGTTTGAGCTATTGCCATGGCTTGGTATCCGTCGTCCATGTGTGCGTCTGTGAGGCGTCAATAATACAGGCTACAAGTCGTAGCTTTGGTCAGATCATTATGAAATTTGTCTTTGCTGTTGGCATTGACATGTAGATGGGAACAAGTCATTTTGGCGTCATTCGGCAAAAAAACATGCCAGTGGCCATCTTGGATTTCAAAATTCAATCCCATTAGCACGGGCTACAGACCGGAGTTTTCGTCTGATCATTATGAAATTTGTCGTGGATGTTAATATTGACATGTACTTGTAGATGGGAATCAGTAAATTTTGGAGTCAATCAGCCATAAAACATGACTAAATCCTTTGGTACGGGCTACAGGTCGAACCTTTGGTTGGATCATCATGAAATTTGTCATGGCTGTTAACTTTGACATGTACTTGTAGATGGGAATCAGTAAATTTTGGGGTCAATCAGCCATAAAACATGTCCGCTGGCAGCCATTGTGGATTTTACTCTTTGCATGACTAACTCCTTTGGCACACCCTATAGTCCACTTCCCATTATCCGATCATCACCAATCTTCATATTAATCTTGATATTGATCTACTAGATGGAAGTTATCAAATGTTTTTTAATTTCATTGGAAAACATAGCCGCCAGCATCCATCATTTTACTTTATATATCTCTTCATGTTGATAATCTAGTATTACTTAGACCTTTCCGCATTCCTAATCACTCCATTGACTGTAACACATGAAATGATCCCCTTTCCAAGTTGAGCTACAGTACTAGTGTCATTGACACTTTCATTAGATTTTTTCATCGAGTGGCAATTATTTATAAAATATGGGCAAATAAAAGTGTAAAATTCCCGGTCCATGTGGTAAATCCATTTTCCTGTAAAAACTCACAAACTACGAGTGCCGGATAATGGAAATGTGTGACATGTTACTATTCCCTCTATAATTCCACATTATGCCATGATGATGAACTGAATCAAGATTACACATTCCATTAAACAAATTTTTTGGCTGTGGTGTAAATGTATAACAAGGAAGCGGTGCTCTGGTGCTGTGTTTTACAGAAAACCGATTAATTTCACACAATTCTAATCAGCCCATATCCGGTCTATTGCACATTGTCATCAACCCATAAACGAACCATGTGGCCTCTTTTATTCAATGGATGCATAAACCATGCATCAATTTATTTTGTTTATTTATATTCATACAGTACATTTAACTCACATTGCTACAAAAAAAGTGAATAAAACCCCTTGTTGGGAACTTGGGATTGACGTCTTTGTCAAATATGGGTTTGATCCGACTATTTTTAACTGAGTCATGGCCCTTTTTTCGAAAAAAAAAAAATATTCTCTCTTAAAAAAATAAAATTAGATTTAGATAAAATATTTATTTTTTTAAATGATTGAAAATGTTTTGTTTTTATAAATTTAATTTAGATTTAATTCCTTGCTCAATTAAAATTTTTAATTTAAAAAAAAGCCATAATCCCATGTCCGCACAATGTTCCCGATCAGAGCTCGTTGAAATTTGTTTTACAAGGGCTAATACAAGTGGTGTCGACACATTGCGCCATTGCTGACACCCAGGTCAATGTGAGAAATGCAATACGCCGAGGGCAATATAATCACTATCAGGTATATATGGTATGGGTAAGCCGAGTTAGGCATTCAATTCTCAGTTAAAATTTCACAACGGACAAATTAAAGTACGATAAAGACAAATTAGTACCCCGCTGGACAAAACAAGTGTCCATTGCCACCGCGGTGTACTTGCCATTCGGCCGCGGTTTCAGAGTTTCTAACTGCGGTTGAGCATCGCGTCCGAAAGGCAAGTACACCACGACCGAACGGCAAGTACACCGCGGCCAAACGGCAAGTACACCGCGGCCGAACAGCAAGTACACCATGGCCGAACGACAACTACACCGCGGCCGAACGTCATGTACACCGGGGTTAGATTTTTGGTTTAAACCGTCTTTTATTAAGTTTAGTTATATACGAACGTTAGTATTTTTAATTAAAGGAAATTTAATTATATAATTGTCCGTGCATAGTCTCGACTTCACAGTCATTATGACTATTAAACCACATTTATGTTTGACCCCACTGTTTCAACGAGTGATAACGCAGATTTTAATGGAACTCTGTCGGCAAATGTAAAAAATAAAGTCATGCATCTCGTGCACTCACGTCGGTAGGCACCTGTCAATCATCGAGGATTAGTTTGTGAGATTATATTCTCTGATCTAATTGGTTGGCTGTGGGAGGAGCTTACCGATATTTTGTTCTAATGTGGTAAACTTTGACATCCATAACCGAGACATGAGTAAATTAAATTATTCCAACTATACTGCTATGTGGGTTTGTTGCTTGTTCCATACTCCAAAATGTGCGACGTACGGTACGACTTTAATTTCTTATTAGTGTTTTTTATCGAGTGACAATTATTTAAAAAATATGGGCAAATGAGCATATTAAATAAAAGTGTAATATTCTGGATCCATATGTGGCAAATCCATTGCCCTGTGAAAATTAATGAACTGCAAGCGCCAGAAACTGGAAATGTTTGACATTTCACGAGGATGAACTGAATGAAGATTACACAAACAAGAAATAATTTTGGTTGGTATAGTAACGATATTTGTGTGTTGAAAAATATAAAGAGTTGTGATGGGGGACACGTGTATATTAAAGGCCAAAATGAAAAATGCATGCGTTTCCCCTAAAAGGACACCCCAAAATTATGGGCGGGCGCTATGCTTTTCATTTTATTTTTCCGTTTTTTTTTTATGCATTAATAAGCAATTACTGACAAATAAAGGGTCGCGTAGTGTAGCTAAAATTGCATACATTTATTGTATTCTCTACAAACATTCCTATAGATACGATTTCAGTCATCACATCAGAAAATAAATTGTCATGTTGACAAGTTATGAAAACCACTAGCCCTGATCAGAATGTGCAGATAATTTGGAGAAACCACGTGTTCTCATTTTGAAACACCAAACGCCCCTTCTGTTACTTTTGTTTTCGCAACAGAAGTACATTCTCAGCTACCGTTTTGGGAAAATGATAAAGTTGGACATTATTTGAGATTTGGACGGTCGGTTGGTTTATTATTCATTTGTGTTCTCATAACCAATAAAAGTGACATAGGTTGGGGTAGGGGCGGACTGGTTAGGGAAAAGGCGTATATTATTCGTGTGACGTTTCACGGAAAGCCGATTAATTTAGCACAATTCAAATTAGCCCATATCTGGTCTATTAAATTGCAAATCCACATATAAACGAACCATGTGGTCGCTTTTATTCAATGGATGTATAAACCATTCAGCATTTTATTTTGTTATACACATGTATATCCATACAGTACTGTTACGTACATTGCCACAAAAAAGTTAATAAAACCCCTGATTGGGAACTTGTTAATCGCAGTTATTTTTGCGCGCATCTGTATCTTCCGAATGCCAGGTGCAAAAAATTTGGGCCCCGATTTTTATACATTCAATGGCCGGCAGTAAATTCCAAAAGGAGGCTCACATGGGTGGATGTAGTCAGTGTAATTTCAAACCAAAGATTAGTTTTAATAAAAGGTCAGCAGACAGACCACAGTGTCCCCCGAAAACCTGGCTAGTCGATGCCGCTTTGTTAAAGAAATTAAAAAAAAATGTTGAAAAGTTGAAAGTTGAAAAGGGTTAATAACTCCTTAAAAAAAAAAAAAATTCCGTCATCTATATACATGTTGCACATCTCCAATATGTGGGTAACAATACTCGGAAGTTTCAAATATCTACGATGAAACTGTAGGAGGAGTTGATTACACCATGAAGGTACCCTCATACAGAAAATTATAAAAAATGTTGTAATTTTCTAAGTCGAAAAGGGTTAATAACTCTGTCAAAAAATTATTTTTCTGTCATCTATATACATGTTGCACATCTTCAATATATGTGCAACAATATTCTAAAGTTTCAAATCTCTGGGATCAAATCTGTAGGAGGAGATGATTACACCATGAAGGTACTCAAAAGTGTGACGGACGGACAAGACGGAGCCCGTTTCTATAGTCCCTCGAAAATTAATTTTCGGGGGGAAAATTAGTGTAAAAAAAATTATTTGAACAAGAGAAAACAGAACATCACATTAAAAAATATTCAAACATGGACAACCAAACAGTTCAAAGTAGATGCGACAACAGGCCATAATCTATATTTTATAATCAGTCTTAAATGATAGGCTCTTAAATGATGAAGCTGTCACTTGTGCACGGGCATTCCAATACTTACTTCTCAAATAAATCGACACGTGCTACCAAATCTATAGGAAGCTTGTCGCCAACATCAGACATCCGTGTCACCTAATAATTAACAGCGGGGGAACTCTTCTAATCAGGATGGATTATGACACCTTGATTTTATGGCAGTATGGGACGTTGACTACTTATAAGATTATCACACCTTGTCACCAGACTTATTATATCTCAACATAATAGATCGTCTGGCTGACTGTATTTAAACAATAGGCTCAATCAAACCACAATGTTAGTGCCTTTTTAGTGTTTTTCAACATCATGATTAAAAGGGCAACTACACCTCGGCCGAACAGAAAGTACACAGCGGCCGAACGGCAAGTACACCGCGGCCGAACGGCAAGTACACCGCGGCCGAACAGCAACTACACCGCGGCAGAATGGCAACTACACCGTCGTCCAATGGCAGTTAGCCAGTGGAGTCGCGGTGTAGTTGCAGTTCGGCCGTGGTGGCAACGCAAACCGCACCGCAGTTAAGTGGACACTTGTTTTGTCCAGCGGGTATGTTATTTTTATAATTGACAGCGATGCCCAGGACAATTAATAACTTAAGTGACACACCCAGTAGTTTTCCCGTTTCTGGGTTGACTAGATGCTGGCTCTATGGCGTCCTGATGCTCTGCTTTGTTTGCTGCTATGAATGCGCTCAGTGTCTGGTCAAAATGTTGTCCTGAATGCTAATGAGTTCATCAAAAATGTGAAATAATTCAGAAGATTTTGACAAATAAAATTATCCATGGTACTCGTCATATCTCGATATATTTTTCAATACCGTAGTCGGTATAACTTGAGTAAATATCGTGCAGCTCTAGGATGTAGTCAGTGTAATTTAAAACCAAATATTATTGTACACTGACATTTTCTTGCACAGAACACAACTCAGGCTCTGCCCAATAAGATTATCACACCTTCTTACCAGACAAATTAGATCTCAAACACAATAGATCGTATGGCTTATTTAAACAAAGGGCTCAATCAAACTACATTCTGACATTCGCACAGAAATGAAAGTTGAGCATTGCACCATCGAGCGTTGAGAAGCCTCGACCAACCTTAAGTCAATTGGATAACATTGCACCCTCTTCCTGGAGTTGAGCCCATAGTATACAACAGACTAAGTCAACGGGAGTCCATACAAGCACCAATCGGGCCACTGGATTACAATAATTCATGACTCAAATTGATATTCATAATGATACATGCACACAACTCACAAAAGAAAACAAGGTTCGGAATGGGGGGGGGACTATGCTTCTTGTTGCGGTGACATGCACCCATACACAGAAGGCAAACACCTACTGTGTATGAGCAGATAGAAATCTACTACTCATAAACTTTACATATGCTCTTCAGCGGCATTGTAGCACAACCAAAGTGGGTTGTAGGAGATGCTGACAGCCCTTTCAAATCTTCCTGGGTATCATCCCAAATTTATAACTACACTTTACAAACGTGCCATCTGTGTATTTTTTCAACATTATTTTAAACACCAACTACATGGTGGCTGAATAGCAGGTACACCACAGCCGAACAGCAACTACACAGTGGCCAAACGGCAACTACACCATGGCCCAACAGCAGTTAGCCGGTGGAACCACTGTGTAGTTGCTGTTCGGCCGCCTTGGCAA
Organism: Siphonodentalium dalli; assembly: GCA_032622095.1. NCBI lineage: Eukaryota > Metazoa > Mollusca > Scaphopoda > Gadilida > Siphonodentaliidae > Siphonodentalium > Siphonodentalium dalli. The sequence continues at coordinate 130,626,634 of CP136065.1, read as the reverse complement.
CGCTAACCACACCACAGTTGAGTGGACACTTTTGTGTATATTATATAATTTTAAGTTCTTGAGTTATCCATCTTTGATTATACTAATGATGTTGCAATCTGATGCCGAGATTTTCTACGACAATTCACTTTGTTGAAAATAGAACAATGAACTCATTTCTTGGTAAATGGGTCTTGACTATATTGTTTGTTCTGTGTTGTTCCAGGAGATAATCCTTCTGATCTTGGAGGTCAGCGTGTAATTTATGATGAAGCAGATGGTGTAGTGTACAACTATTCATTCTTCCATTTCCTGTTCTGTCTTGCTTCTCTGTATATCATGATGCAGCTCACTAACTGGTACAGGTAAGTTACTTTACCCATTGATTAATGAATTAAACCTTTCATTGAGTTCTAAAGTTATACATTGGAATGGTCCATTCTTCATTTGTAAGGATGCTCAAAAACTATAAACAGACAACAGGCAATGAAAAACTTGAAAGATTCATTTGGTAGCATGTTCAGCTAATATGTTCAAACTTCTTGACTGAAAGTGTTAGCTGAACAATTACCTACAAATAAACCAACGGGAATGAAGTAGCTACTCTTCAGGGAATATTCATTAATTTTCTCTTATAAAAAGGTTACTAGTATATGGACAACATATGCTCAAGATTTTATTGGTAAAAAATCTAATGATTGATGTAACAATCGGAACACTGTCTCAGGGAAGTGGCCCCCGTCATATTAGAATCCTAGCGATGGCGAGGTTTAACTGCGCTTAATGTCTGTGCATATTCACCACTAGGGACAAGTCACTACAGGAACATAAGAGAAAGACACCGCTCTATGAGAGTTTTTTTTAAACCCAGAAAAGGCAATTTGTAGGAACACAATATGGAAGTCCCATAACTCTTGCCGATGGTCGCACAACTGGAAGTCCCACAACTACCATGTCAATAGTCTTAACATCTATACAAAATTTGCAGCTCTATATCTTAGGGAGCATGTCAAAACCTCTTTCGCATATGCGAAAATATTGTCGATAATGTCGAAAAAGTTTGGACGTAATTGACGTAAATGTGCAAAAACGAAATGTCGGAAATGACGAAAAATAATGCGATAACGTCGAAAGCGACTGGCCATAAAAGTGCGATAACTTCGAAACCACAACAGACCAAAATTTCCGTAAAATGTCGAAAGTTTCGACAACGCGAAAGTCGCGACGTCGAAACATTGATCGATATTCGCAAACGATGAAAAGTTAAAACATCCATACGATGTTGTCGCACTTCATAAATCCGCGCATTTATTTTTGCCTTCTGCGTAATCAGAGCCAGCTGAATTTTTATTGGCTGTCAGCCAAAGGCCATACTAACAACTCTATGCGGTTAACACACAAGTACAATGACTTGACAGTTCGACTGTTTTGATAGCTATGAGTTCGCACAAGGCCTAATTAAACAATAGTCAACCCATTCCAAATGTGTGAAGGGGTGACATTTAGCAAAAGGCTATACAAACATATAGGTCTACTGACATATAATGACGTATATACCGGTCCCTCACAACTATGCGTGAACTGTGCGACAGTTTTGTTGTTGTCGTGATATCTCCTCAATTAGTGAACAATGGTTTAACTCGTTGGACAAAAACAACACATCTGATATATAAAATTCCAAAATGAAGCGACTTGATGACATAATATCAGTTCGATCATGGCTAGAAACAGTGATGAAATCGAATAGATCTATCGGTAGCGGACATATACGCAGTTGGGAAAATATTAGACCAGCAGTTTACACAGGTCGACAGTACGAAGAAGTTAGGGTTTTCACAAAAACCCAACCCCAGGTATCACACATCTAACAGAAAAAAGATGAAATCACACAGAAATTTGAAACCAGCTGCACCCACCCACAACGGGAGCGACAACCGTCCATCCACATGATCCAGCATTTGAAGCAATAGGCCCGATATAGAACAAGCCCTCATCACATTGTATCAACGCCAGACATATATAGAGCCATACCCCCTAAGTTCATTGTTTTATAATGGTATGTTATCCATATTTTTATTATTCATTCAATAAAGAATCGAGAAAAACATAACACGAAACTAGGATTGGCCTGGGAAATTCCAAACTATTATATAATATGTTTTGTATTAACTTAACTTTGTCGCATCTGATCGCTGATATATATTGAACAAAATGTGTAGATTTGAAATAAAAGTATAAAAGTCGCCGACGAATTAATCATGATGACGCTGCACTTCCGATATCTAACAATGATTTCATACTTATATTGCGAAAATTAAAGCATTGTTTACAACTGTCCGACGATGCCGTAAACACCCTGATTTGCGTCCACATTAAAATATGTGTCTGGTCTAGAAAGACAGATTGAAACTGTAGAAATTAACTCTACGTGGCATACAGAAAGTATACTATAAATCGGGGTTGTGGAATAATTTATTGTCGTCCTCGGCTGTATTCTTTTATTCATAATAGTTCGCACAATTAAATGGTGACGGTTTACCCAAAGTGAAGACAAGTTACATAATCACACACAAAAACGATTTTTGAAATCAAAATTTGCATTGTTTACGGTACCACTCTGCAGTATTAATGCGACAGTGTAGCAATTATTGCTCGAGATTTAGGTGGACTTCAACCTGTACTGTAATATTTACTGTAAACCAGTGATGCAATATCACTGCTATAAACCCACGGATTTGCGGGCACCGTGTGACATCAAAACGTAGGAAATGATTGTGTTGGCCTATCCTATTATATAAATTGGGTCCACTGTTGGGTCTGGGAATAATTTATTTGGGACTTTAAATAATCTTCTATTAATAATAGTTTATTATTAAACGAAGTTTGAATTGTCCGATATTAACCAAATCAGAGATTTCAGTAGATCGGAGAAATTTACTAATAGGCCTACATTTATAAACTCCGATCAAATCGGAAATGTTTTCATATCGGAGAATACTCCGATTAAATCAATGGAATTCTTATGATAAAAACTCCTATCTGAGAAATTTCAGCATGGACACTGACATCTTCCCGTATAACGGATTGTTATACAAATTGCACACATGCGGATTCACAGGAAACTTATTTCGATTGATGCGCGAACTTCTGAGTAATGTAACCTGTTCCATTTGTCATAACAACGTTTTTTCAAGGTGGTTTGATGTGCGACAGGGAGCCAGGCAGGGAGGAATCCTCTCGCCTTTGTACTATATGATCTACGTTGACGAGTTGATACATATCCTTGCAAACTCGCCGTTTGGCTTAAACATGCTCGGTGTAAACTGTACGTCCCCAACACATGCAGACGATATGGTTCTGCTGTCTCTCAGCAATTGTGGTTTATCAGCACTATGTGATATTTGCTACGACTACAGTAACAAATGGCGGTATCGATATAACCCAAATAAATGCGCTGTAGTGGTATTTAATGAAACAAAATCTGAATTTTCACATCAGGATCGACTTTGGAACCTTGGTACCTCAGATGTCAAAGAAACCACTAATATAACTCATTTGGGCATTTATCTTGATAAGTATGACTTTAATGGAATATTCACTGAGCATATATGCGATAAGACTCGTAGCACGTTTATGATGCTCAACAACTCCGGCCTTTACCCGGGTGGTATGACCCCAACAAGTTGCTCGTTGATATATTCGTCGGTGGTCATACCTAAAGGGCTGTACGGGTCTGAACTTCTCTGGAATTTGAACCATAAACACATTGATCGCCTGGAACGAACACACAGATTCTGTTTAAAGTATTACCAGGGCCTTCATCATCGTACAAAAACGGTGATTGCGCAAGGATTAGTCGGAACCTCGTCTATGGTGTCACTTATCGAAAAACGTAAAATGTCATTCTTCGGTTCTTTGTGCAACTTAAAATCTGCTAAAACTGTGAAACAAGTATTTCTCACGCGCTTATATCAGTACATCGTTGGAAGTACATGTTCATCATCAAGTTACATGTCTGACATCATTAACACTCTTAACAAATATGACATGACAGAAGCTCTTGAGAACTACATCGAAAATTCAATATTCCCTAAGAAATCCACATGGAAATGTGCCATAAACGAATCATGGTCAAAACTTAATAGAGAATATTGGGACATGAGCGTAAATGAGGATGCTCGACTTGCCAGGTTTATTTGTATCCTGGAAACAAATGAAGAAACATGCGCATTATGTAACAACAAGCACAAAGATCTTGTAAAACATGCCTTAATCGAATGTTCTTCCATTTGCGACGATCGAAATACCTTTGAATTCGAGCTACTAAACTTGTTTCATGTAGACATTGATATGCAGTATGACAAACTGGATGCAGAATCCAAAACGCGCGTTCTGCTAACATGTCTACATGAAAACATATACTGTGCTCCCGAAGAAGAAAATGAACTAACAGACTTTTTTGTGAACAAAGCTGCATTCCTCTGGAGAGTATATGTTGATCAACTGACGCCAAGTCCTGACTAGATCTCACAAACCTTCATATACACTCGATCATAACATGCAGTTATAAGCGTGTGCGTGCTTGTTCATATCACATGTATATGTGTATTGTTTTACCAGTAAGTACATTTGTCTGTATGTATGTCTGCCGTTTGTTTGTTTGTCTCGTATATGCCTGCATGTCTGACTGTCGTATGTAAGTCTGTAAGTACGATACGGCTGTATATATACATGTACATGAGTGATGCTTGGGAAATGGTCGGCTCCGAGTCGACAAGACTGCTCCAAGACTGCTCCAGAGAGAGAGATCCCTGATTTGGGTCCAACTCCGGTTTGGTCGTCTCGGAGTATGCTATTTCTCTGTCTGTAAGTACGATATGGCTGTAGAGTGGAATGTCTACTTTATGTGATGCATGATTGTGTGTATATGTGCATGTGTAGATGATTCATCATACATATTAAGACATGTATTGTAGATATGTTTGTAATCTTAAATTTCTGATACACTGTTATGTACCAAATTGTGTTTGTTCTCATAATATAAAATTTCTATATGAATCTCCATATATGGAGGATAATAAAGATATATATATATATATTAGCTACTTTCTCCTCACCCAAATTTCCCCTCCAACATATTCACCTACCGGTTCCACATCACTCACCTGTGGATCTGCCACAGTGAGTGATAAACGAAGATTAATTTATTTACGAGAAAATTTTAAGATCTACAAACATCAACAATTATTGCCTTATTAGCTCAACTTTACTTTGTAAAGTTTGAGCTATTGCCATGGCTTTGTCGTCTGTCGTGTGTGTGTACGTAAGGCGTCAACAATGCAGGCTACAGGTCGTACCTTTGGTCGGATCATTATGAAATTTGTCATAGCTGTTGACATCAACATTTAGACCAGAATGATCAATTTTGGGGTCATTCGGAAAATAAACATGGCCGCCAGTGGCCATCTTGGATTTCAAAATTCAATCCATTAGCACGGGCTACATGCCGTACTGTTTGTCTGATCATCATGAACTTTGTCATGGATGTTAATATTGATATGTAGATGGGAACGAGTAATTTTGGGATCATTTGGCCTAAAAACATGGCCGCCAGCAGCCATCTTGGATTTTACTCTTTGTATGACTAAATTCTTTAGCACGGGCTACAGGTCGTACTTTTAGTCTGATCATCATAAAATTTGTCATGGCTGTTGAAATTGGAATGTAGATGGGAACGAGTCATTTTGGGGTCATTCGGACAAGAAAACATGGCCGCCAGCGGCCATCTTGGATTTCAAAATTTAATCCATTAGCACGGGCCACAGGTCGTAGAATGTTAATAATCGCATGTAGATGGGAACAAGTCATTTTGGGGTCATTCGGCCGAAAAACATGGCCGACAGCAGCCATCTTGGATTTTACTCTTTGTATGACTAAATCCTTTAGCACGGGCCACAGGTCGTATCTTTAGTCTGATCATCATAAAATTTGTCATGGCTGTTGAAATTGGAATGTAGATGGGAACGAGTAATTTTGGGGTCATTCGGCCAAAAAACATGGCCGCCAGCAGCCATCTTGGATTTTACTCTTTGTATGACTAAATTCTTTAGCACGGGCTGCATGTCGTACATAAAATTTGTCATGGATGTTAAGAATGACATGTAGATGGGAACGAGTAATTTTGGGGTCATTCGGCCAAAAAACATGGTCGCCAGCAGCCATTTTGGATTTTACTCTTTGTATGACTAAATCCTTTAGCACGGGCTACAGGTCGTACCTTTAGTCTGATCATCATAAAATTTGTCATGAATGTTAATAATAACATGTAGATGGGAACAAGTCATTTTGGGGTGATTCGGTCAAAAAACATGGCTGCCAGCAGCCATCTTGGATTTTACTCTTTGTATGACTAAATCCTTTAGCACGGGCTACAGGTCGTAAATTTAGTCTGATCATCATAAAATTTATCATGGCTGTTGAAATTGGAATGTAGATGGGAACGAGTCATTTTGGGGTCATTCGGCCAAAAAACATGGCCGCCAGCAGCCATCTTGCATTTAAAAATTTAATCCATTAGCACGGGCCACAGTTCGTAATGTTCGTCTGATCATCATGAAATTTGTCATGGATGTTAATATTGACATGTAGATGGGAACGAGTCATTTTGGGGTCATTCGGACAAAAAACATGGCCGCCAGCGGCCATCTTGGATTTCAAAAAAATTAATCCATTAGCACGGGTCACAGGTCATACTGTTCGTCTGATCATCATGAAATTTGTCATGGATGTTATTATTGACATTTAGATTGGAAACGAGTAATTTTGGGGTCATTTGGCGAAAAAAACATGGCCGCCAGCAGCCATCTTGGATTTTACTCTTTGTATGACTAAATTCTTTAGCATGGGCTACAGGTCATACCTTTAGTCTGATCGTCATAAAATTTGTCATGGATGTTAACGATGACATGTAGATGGGAACGACTCATTTTGGGGTCATTCGGCCGAAATCATGGCCGCTAGCAGCCATCTTGGATTTTACTTTTCTCTTCATGTCTATAAACTAGTATTAGACATTCAACTTTCCACATTCCTAATCGCTCCATTGACTGTAATACATTAAATTATTCCCTTTCCAAGTTGAGCTACAGTGTCATTGACACTTTCATTCTTAATGAGATCGAAGTGGATTTCACTAATTGCCACATGGTTGTGTCTGCCTGGTTACGTCTCTGTTCTGACTGGTTCTAGTTTATGATATATAGACAAGGTCCTACACTCTGTTCTGACTGGTTCTATTTTATGATATGTAGTCAAGGTCCTGATATTACCCACTGAAGGATAATAAGGTATATTTCATGGAATTTGCAATGGTATAACATATGTTGTCATGAATGTAGTGAAGTTGGACATGCATGTAGCAATAAATTGCGAATTTTAACAATTTCCTCTACCGTTGTTGGTGGCGATACGAACAATTATCAGTACACTTATTTTAGTCCAGGTGTCAGCTAAGGCAAGGTGTCACCCGGAGAGGGAAATTATAGCAACTATATTTTCTTGTTTCACTGAAATTATAGCACCTTTATTTTCTTGTTTCACTGAAATTTTATGTAATTTTTTCTAACTTCTCCTTATAAAACTACAAAAAGAGAAAGGATCTCCGATCCTTTTGTTGTAAAATAGCTTGTAATTGATTGCTTCCTAAAAGGAAATGAACAACAGTGCCAACAACAATGCCAACAACATTGCCAAGCTCATTCGAATTATGTTTCGCATATTTTTTTAGTGACGATTCAGGCAAACCACCATCTTTCAATCTTGGTATCATTCACATTTGGCAAGTTATTTAATCAAGTGACAAATCATATGAAAAGTCATTCAGGAAACAACAGTGGTGTCAGTCACGCCAAAATGTTCGAAATTAAAATGAAAAAAACCTAACCCTCCCCCAAATGAGAAAATTTTAATTTTTTGCAAAATTTTGGCTTTTAGGGCAAGAAATATCCAACGAAAACCATTGTTAACACTCTTTGTTGATTTACTATTATCATATGGTCTTATATATTGACATTCGTCACATTTGCAAAAAAAATGGAACCGCAAACTCGTACAATTCATACAGAAAATAAAGAAAAACAAACATATAACATGGTATGGTAATCAATGGGTAATATACAAGCATAAATTGTGAAATATAAAGTTTGTGCCTAGCATTTGCCCGTTATTGTCACATTATTCGCGTCTTAAATAAGAAGCTGTCTGAATAAAATTACTGAGGGCCTTATTACAAAGTCGATCATCAACAGCAAAAAGAATACGTAGTTTGGCGTTAGCGTCAAGTTCCATGAAATTTGTTGTAATTTGTTCCATTGTTTCATATAGTAATATCCGTTGGATATTATATCGAGGACAGTGTATTATAAAATGTTCCTCGTCCTCAACGACGCCTGTATGACACTGTTTACATTTGTTGCAGTTTTACTGATACCGAGGAGATTTTTTGCATAGTTTAGGTGAAATTTCTCTATTTCATTTGACTGTCTATTAACTGCCTCATCACCCCATGTCTCGGATGCGTAGGTGAGGATCGGTTTAACACATGTGTCAAATAGTTTTGTTGATTCTTCGACAGGTAAATCGTGATCAAGACTTGAGCGCAATTTGAAAAGTGCTCTTGATGCTCTGTTTTTTAGATCCAATGTCATTTTGCCGGAAGCAAAGAATTTAATACCAAGATATGTATATGACTGTGTCGATTCAAGACTTCGGTTGCCGAAGGTAAATGTTGGTTTTGAGATATGTTGACCCCCAGCATGAAAAACAAGAGTTTTTGTTTTATAACTTTTCAGGGTAATTTGCCATTCCTGACAGTATTTATGTAATGAATTTAGCATTGTCTGGAGGCCACCGGGGCTTTCTGAAATCAAAACAAGATCGTCGGCATACATCAAGCACGGGACTTCTTCGCCGAAAACATTTGGGGCGTCTGATTTGCTTTCGAGTAGGATCGAAGCAATTTCATCTATGAATATATTGAAAAATAAAGGGCTTAAATTATTTTCCTGCATCAATCCCACTGCTCCCTGGAATTTGTCTGTTAAACTATTTATCCCACTTTGGACACTAGTTGTATATTCAGTGATTATCCTTTTAACTGTGGTATATACTGTACCACCCACACCCAATTTGATTAGTTTATACAGCAAACCTTCACGCCATACTCTATCGAAAGCCTTATTGAAGTCTACTAAACACGTATACAACTTTTTCCGTTTCAGTATAGATTTATTTATGAGTGTTCTTAAAACAAACGTGTTATCGGATGTCGTGTGATCTTTGCGAAAACCTGCTTGAAATTTCGAATGTATACCCTTATGTTGAAAAAACGAAGTTAGCCGATTAAGCAGTATATCAGCATATATTTTACCCAATACACTGGTAATGGTGATCCCGCGAAGGTCGTTTGGTGTTGTTGGGTGTTTACATTTTGGTATAGGAATTATGAAACCCTCAAGCCATTCTTCAGGGAAATCTCCATTTGTAAGTAGTCGTTTAAACATTTAAAAAAATATAGGTATGAGCTGGTCTTTAACGCTTTTTAGCTCACCTGAGACGAAGTCTCCGGTGGAGCGATAGTCATCACTCCTCGTCCGTTGTCCGTCCGTCCATCCGTCCATCCATCAACAATTCTTTGAACATCTTCTCCTCTGGAACCGTAAGACCGAATTGGTTCATATTTGGTGTGGATGTTCCCTAGGTGACTCTCATTCAGATTTGTTCAAATGAGGTCACTGGGTCAAATAGTTGCAAAACCAGGGCCATAACTCTATTCCTCCATAGTAATTCTTACAATGACTTCTTGTCCAGAACCATTGGGCCGATTTAGCTAATATTTGGTATGGAGGGTCCTTGGGTGACTGGTGTTCAGATTTGTTCAAATGAGGTCACCCGGTCAATTAGTTGAGAAACCAGGGCCATAACTCATAGTAATTCTTAGAATGACTTCTCAAGAAATATTGGGCCTATTTAGCCTATATTTGGTACGGAGGGACCTTGGGTGACTGGGGTTCAAATGGGGTCACTGGGTCAAATAGGGGCAGAGCCAGGGACATAACTCTAAAAACAAAAAATTACATTTTTGCATTTTGACCTTTGATTATTTTTAGACACATCACAGCCACCCCTGACCCCCTCCACCCCACCTCCTGTCCCTGCCACACCACGCTGTACCATACCATATCTCTTCCTTGTTCACTCCATTATAATCCTTGTTTTGATCACAGTTGTAGGACTAACAATACACAGCTGTTTGTTCAGTCTAATTATCTCTATGTCTCACAGACCAGTGATATTGCATTCACTGTATAAGCTAACAGCAGTTTACTGCACCAGTTGACCCTATGAAGCCATAAATGCTTGATTACCCACAAAGTCATGAGTGTCTTATCCCCTTTACAACATCACTGCACAGACATAGCTTGAATGAAATTTAATCCCATGTTTTATCTCAGATACAAATTATTTATTAAAATATTAAAAAAAAAAAAAATTGTATTTAACTCCATGGTCAATTATATATATATATATATTGTTTAACATTTTTTGAAAATTGAAAAACTAATGCCATTACATCTCTGAAGGTTGTGCCCCCTGGCCCTTCACTCAAGTTCACTAATTCTCAGCCACAACATATCAAGTGAAATATGACATTTGTATAAACATTCCCTGAAGATCTGCTAGAAGTAATTAATTCCCTATCTATCCCTAACAATCTATCATGTATTGTTCAACAGGGCAAATAGCATGCCTGTCATTTGCAGAATGAGGTCCCAAGAGGGTGAATTTGGTGATTCTATCCCACACAGCGGGCTAGCATCACCAAATTCACCTCTGGAGGCCTCATTCTGCTTAGGCCTCATCTTCTGGGAAGTATCTATAGTATCAAATTAACATTGTTGTTAGTTACATTTCCCTTCTAGGAAGTTTCTATATCCCCTAATTTGCAGAAGATAAAATTCATAATTGAGGTGCCCACTGGGTGAACATCAACTTCAACTGGGGAACTTCAATCTTATCCTAGGTCTGCCATAGCAGTTGAGGGCCTTAGCAGAATGAGGTCCCCAGAGTGTGAATTTAGTGATGATAGCCCACTGTGCAGGATAGCGTCACTAAAGTCACCCTCTGGGGGACCTCATTCTGCAAATGACAGACACACTATCACACTATTTCAAGGTTTGATTGTTCAATCAGGGTAAAGTAGGTGCAAGGCCAGCTACATTGCCCTTTCTCTCCATAGTAATTCATGGTGTGTCTTCTATGCAAGAATCAAATGGCCTATTTTGCTTATATTTGGTATGAAATTACCTTGGTTGACAGATTTGTGAAAATGGGATCAGAGTCAAATAAATTCTTTAAATATGTTTGCAAGAACTAGTTGGCTTATTTAGCATGGAATGATCTTCCTTGTCTAACAAGACAACTGAATCCTCAGTAAGTATTTATTACTAGAACCCACCAAGTGGTTACAACTGAAAGTATACACAACAAACATTACATATATAATAACATTCGTACACACACAATAAACACATAGTTAACAATCTCATCCTTTCTTCTTTCATAAATGTTGACACACAAAAGAAATATATGTTACCTTACACATAATGTCCAAGTCGTTCCATACCATATAATGTGGTAATCACATAACACATGAGATGACTAACAAACACATTTTATGAACATATTAAGACAGAACATTTTTGTCAATTTTACCCTTTTCCAAGCATGACAATAACTTTTTATGAGAAGCACCTTTCTCCAGGCACCTTCACTGCAATTTATTGTAATAAACCCACTGGAATTATACAAAACACAAACACAATTTGTGGGATGCTGTCGGGCTGACAAATATGACCAAGATGTTTACAGGCCTAGAGAATTCGAAACAGACAACCTTTTCTGTAAGTTGTCGGCAATATACCCATCTTTTGCTCTATCACTCCGCCATCTCCCATGACGTTTGAACAATCTGTCAGATATACCATTATTCGCAGCGTTTGTCGCGCCGCCAGATCTCAGACTATGTAGTCCATATCTCTGTATGTTATCAACAAAGGGAGAAAATGCTTGACGAAACAATTCTCGCGCTCGACTATAACTCAATTGCTTGTAACCTTTAAGAACATAACCGTTCTTAGTATGAACAATTTGTCGAAATATAAATTCATCGGAATCTACGGGTATGTCACACATAGACAAATATACCTCCAGATTTCTAACTGGACATAACAGACTGTCTGTCCTGGCTATCACAACCCAGTTCCCGTCTCTGTACATATCAGTTTTCGACTTTTCAATGAAAATAGACATGTAGGTATCGAACAGAACAAGATCACATCTTCTAATTACTAATAATTCTGAAGATCGTAAAAATCCTGCAAAAGCCACTAAACTCATGGATAAAATTCTTTGATTAAATAGATTACACACTTTGCTGCATTCATTTTGTAATTTTTCGAGCATTTCAATAGTAACTGGTTCTTTCTTGTTAGTCTTACACGCTAATCTGCGCTTCGCGCCTTCATAAACATTTTTTACAAGATTGTGTTCAGTAGGACTATCTTACCCAAAAATATTGTGTACATATCTGATACCATAAAATGCCGTTGTTATCGGCGCAATTGTATTTGAACATTGTGTGAGAGACAGTAAATACATACACATAATAAATGGTTGAACTGGAAATACATCAACGTCATGCGACATGGCCCACCGCCGCCATCTACCGAAGCCTCCCATATACCTTTTACAAGTTCCTTCCGCCCTAGCTTCCTTCAGCAAGCCAGTCAACTCATGTACATCAGATAACAACTGTGTTGGTAAAGCTGCTATATCATCTTTGTAGAAATCATTCAACAAATCTATAAAACAAAACAATACATGAATATATCATCCTTCAAATCGTATAGCAATCATATTAAAATTAAGATTGCGTTCACCGAACATGCCTCCAGGTATACGACTGGGTATATAAAACAGTTTGTCAGTTGTTAAGTCCATAACATCTTTAACAAAATAACTCCACTTTCCATGATCAGTTATTAATGGCCAAAAAGACCCTGAAACCCAAACTGGCATTACTAATGTACCCCGAGCTTTGTCGGCAACAATCTTCTTAATAACTTTACACAATAAATTGATAGGCGGCAAAATCCAATTAATTCCATTTGACCAATTAACAGTAAGTGAATCTACAGCATTGCAACCAGGATTCCAAAATCTGGAATTAAAATTGTTTAACTTTGTGTTGTAATAAGAAGCAAACAAATCTATAGTATGTGGACCCCATTTTTCATTTATATTTTGAAATATGTCCTCATTAATTCCCCAATCATCAATATCTACTATTTTGCTTAAAGCATCCGCTTTATCATTTACAGATCTAGGTATCCATTGTGGAAATAAACCAATCTGATGTTTCATGCAAAATAAAGAAATATCATAAATCAGTTCCTGCATGTCAAGTTTCATACTCCCTTTATGTATTATAGCAACAATGCTTTGATATCTGTGTACCATTTGATATTACTATACTGTAATTTGTCAGGCAGACTTTTCAAAATATAGTGAATAGCTTTCAATTCTCTCCATGCAGAGCTACGCTGCCTTTGACACATAGACCACTGTCCATGCACTACACAATCGTCGACATCTACCTTGTAACCAGCGAAACCTGTGCTACTTGCATCAGAATAAATAATATGATGAAAATTGACATCAACAACAATCTTTCGTTTGATGAATTTAACAATATTTTCTTGCCAAAATAATAACTGTTGCACGCTTCCAATTGATAGTGTAATACACGAATCCCAAGACTCTGCTTTCACTATCTCAATAGACATGAATCTTGACATCAATTGCACAAATTCACCGATAACTAATTTCATAGAAACAAGCTGACCCACTACCTGGGCTACTTTTCGCACACGACATCAATTCTTGTATGACAAAACATCACAAATTATATTTTTTAAGTTCAAAATTTTTCTATTTGGGATTGAAATGTCCATATTTATAGAATTTACCGAAAATCCAAGATATTCTATATCATATTGCGGCTCCCAGTGACATTTTTCTCTTTTTGGTACAAAACCACTATTCAATAAATCATGGTTTACATTGTCACAAAATTTTTGTTCGTTTTTATTCACCATCAACAGTCCATCGTCCAAAAACATCATAACTCTCATTCCCTGAGAACGCCAACGTGAAACTAGAGCCCTGGTTACCTTTGTGAAAACATAAGGAGCCGAAGAACAGCCAAATGGCAACACTGTAAAATTATAAAAACGCGTTTTGCCGGATTCGTCCTGCCATGAAAATCCACAATATTGAAAATCATACTCACAAAGGTTAACATGGTGGTAAGCAGAGTGTATATCAAAAACAACCATGCCATCATTATTGGTAATGTATTCCAAGGCGGTTTTCCAGTCATCGTACCTGACCGACCGTTTTTCAATGAATGTGTTGACATAACTCATGTCAAGAATCAATCTGAGTTTGCCACTGACCTGAATAGCCACGGTAAGCGGATTAACGACGGTGGGCTGCTCGTGACATTCAACAATAAGGGATTTTCTTAACAGATCATTGATTTCATTATCAACAAAGCGTTTGTGGTTCAAAGCCGATCTGTTGTTAAGAAAACAAACTGGGGGTGGCCGGTGATTGAAAGGAATGCGGTATCAATTACGCAATAGTTCAATAACAAAGTCACTAGCCCCAATTTCTTCCCAAAAGGAAATCCTGTCTTTTAATCTATTTTTTACAATTATTTCAGCTTTACCGAGCTCATATTGAGCAAAATCTGTAGTCAATGGTTTTCTAGAGTCATTATTAGCATACTTAACTTCCAATACTGTGGACACATCACTGCTCTCAGCGTGAAGTGGCGTTTCCTCGTGTGAATCCGGCATTCCGAAACGGACATGAGGCTTTTCAATGGGAGTAGGAACCACAGAGGAAACAGCCTGATTTTCCACTGTCTTTCCGAAACTGAGGAGCACTGGGGGATCCAACTGGTGGTGCTGAGTAAGAAGAATAATGGAGCATATCCTGTGCTGGTCTAGATGACGTGGCAGATGACGATACTTGCACAACCCGCTTTTGCTTACTTGAACGCTCCTTGATCTTTTTAACGGCGCGAGAATCTGCCCTGTGAATATTTCGCTGATCGTCGGAATCATCGGCTGCATCGCAATCCAAATATCACGTAGACCTGTGTCGCACTCACTCCTCAAAGAGGATATTTTATCATCTAATTCTTCTCGTAATTCACGCTTTTGTGAGCTAACTACTTGAAGTAATTGATCTAACTTCCTATTGATATCCGCAGAACCCGAAGTATCACTCGCGTCATCCATTTAGAACTGAAACACGCAACACAAGTAAACAGATGTGTTCCCGTCAAAGCGTCCGACCCAAAGAACGACTTTCGGCCAGAAATCTCTTATATACCCATGCTATATAGAATTATCTCCCCTCCCACAAATTAAGTTATTCCCCTTTATTACAATTCATTAACCCTCGCCGCGTGTAGAAATTAATTCCCGCTTAATTCAATCACTTCAAACATCGGAAATTATATTTCTTTGTGAGAACATCAGCAAGCTGATTAGAAGTACCAGTCTACTGTATATTACTAATTTCCTTCCTTTCTAACATTTGCTTAAGAGAGGAAATTTCCAAACGTAACCTTTTCTCCGTGACACGCTTGCCGGAGTGAATTGCCTCATAAAGATCCTTATTGTCTACTACACATTTAACTGGAACAATTTTATTTACATTGTTGTAGAGCAATTCATCAAGTAACATACTGAGAGAAAGTCCACAATCTACTCCATCAGCTAAAGCCAGAGCCTCCCCTGCTAGTGTACTCCTAACAACCCTCTTTACCTTCCTAGATTGCCATGTTAAAGGGTTAACCTTGCCACCTTTACCTCCCAGAAATATTACATACCCACCTTGTCTACCGCCGTCAGCAAGATTCCCAAAAGAGGAATCAGTGAATACAAGCAGTTCCAGATGTTGTCCGAGATCTTGGAAACTTAAAGTAACCATCTCTGATTGAACTCTCTTGATAATTCTGTTTAACGTCTTCAGATCATCAACTGTGCTCTTCGTCACTCTTGAAGCTAAAGTGACAACGTCAAAAGCAATATCTGGTCGTGTTTGGGTGACAAGCCAGAGTAACTGACCAATTTTTGACCTCAACATGGTTTGTTCCTCAGATGTCAATGATGAAGTCTTCTCTCGATTTCTTTCTAACTTTACTGGTGTCAAGTTGATGGCATAGTCGTTTTGGCTCAGCATAATAGTGTTCTCATCTTGTGACAACTGCAGACCAATATACTTGAAGGAGTCTGATGATTCTTTACCAACATGCAACTGCTGTCTGATCCTGTTAATCACTGTATTTTCAAATGTTGTTGTTCCTGACCACAGGAAATCATCTACATGTACAGCAACTAAGCCAGCAAGCCCGGTTTTATCATGCCAGTAAAATACTGCAGGGTCCACTGTTGACATCTTTGCACCACATGCTAGAAGCGTTTTCTTGACTTTTTCATACCACATCAGTGACGCATCTGTAAGCCCATAGACACATTTGTTAAGAAGCCATATCTTCCCTGATGCATTAGCTTCTTTTGGTGGTCGAAGATACACTTCCCTTTGCAGTTTCTCTCCTTGCAGAAATGCTCTCTTTATATCCATTGTATGAATCCTCCATTTCTTGTACGAGACAATTGAGAATATGAGTCTAAATGATTGCTTTTCACATGTAGGAGAGTTTTTCGGGATATCAGCCAAGCAATCCTCTTCAAAGCCCCTTGCGACGAGCCTGGACTTCATGTTCATGACACCATCACTTTCCTTTATTGTGTTGACCCATCGAGTTGAGATACATTTTTGTCCGCTGTCTATGATTTCTTGGAATACATTGTGGTCCTTCCAATTCTTCAACTCTGTTTTCTTCGTATCATCGAAATTTACATTGACATTAAGAATCTCTTCTTGCAATCCTTCAGTGGGGACATTCATAACCATCAAATCTTCTACAGTACTGAGATCAATAGACCGGCAATCTCCTTTCTTCTGATGGGGCTTTTGGTATTCTATGTTGTACCAGTATTTTGTAGCTGTGTTGGCCTTTCCAGCTCGTCCAATAATAACTGCTTCGTGGGTACCTTCATTTGGAACACTGAAACTAATTACTTGATCCTTCTTTAATCGTATATCAGGTGCTGCTGTTCGACTGCCACTGGGAGGAACTACCATACCTTGCTGTGCGTTTGCAGCAGCCTCTTCGTCCAAATTCACATCATCGGGTAGCTGATCATCCGCTGAGTTATACTCTTCATCTTGTGAATCTTGATGAATGGAGTGTTCAGATTGTTCATCATTTATATGATCTCTTGGCGTGATGTCATTGTCTTTGTCTTCGTCTTCATCGCTACTATCTGCTTCACTGTCAGCTCTAGTTTCTGTATCTTGTGTAACTGGATCTGAAATTTCAGAAATTAACTCACCTGATAATGCTGAATCCTGGTTACTTTGTACACTTCCATGGTTACCTGTAGGCATTTGAAGATCCCTTAAAAGCCTACTCTCATGCACACGTACATAAGTCCCACCATAACGTACGAAAACCACAACCAGGACCCTTCCATTTATTGTCCCTCAAAAAATATACCTTATCTCCAGTTTTAAATTTCTCACCAGATGGGCAAACCTGTTTGTGCAATGCTCATCTTACCTTTTCAGAGGACTCTGCTGCTATAAAAGCTTTACAAGCCTCGTGCAAACCAGTAAGATGGGTACCCATAGTTTGACTAATAGTACATCCCTCTAATGCAGGTGGCTTGCTGACAATGGCTGATGGGAGATTTGGATTTCTTCCATATACAATTTGATATGGGCTGTAACCATAAACATTAAGGAGTGAATTTTTAGCATTGACAGCCCATTTGATAGCAGTTTCCCATGACAGTTTTGAGTTTTGTCTGATTTTAGATATTGTTTCTGTCAAAGTAGCGTTGTGTCTTTCCACAACCCCATTTGACCAAGGACTGTATGCAGCTGTGGATTTTACAGACATGTTTAAGTTTTCTGCCATATCCCTGAAAATTTGAGAATTAAATTCTCCACCATTGTCCGTAAATACACCAATCTCTGGGGCACCATAAATGCCCACCCAATCTGCATAAATTTGTCAACAATTGTCTGTGAATCCTTTTTATGTTTACCCATACCATAGTATGGTAAACATAGTGTCGTTGCCCGGATTGACCACTCGTCGTTCGTCCGTCTGTCTGTCTGTCTGTCTGTCTGTCTGTCTGTCTGTCCGTAGACACTTTACGAGTAATGCGATAACTCAAACATTTTCTATCCGATCGAAATTTTGTATATGGGTTTCTCAGCCCAAAATACAGATCGAGTTCGAATTTGGGTTTGATCCGAGTTTTTGTTACAGAGTTATGGCCCTTTTTCAACTTAGAATTCACGCATTCTGCCATAACTCAAACATTTTGGAACCAAATTTGGTATGTGAGTTTCACAGCCCAAAATACAGATCGAGTCCGAATATGGGTTTGATCTGATTAATTTTAAAGGAGTTATGACCCTTTTTCGAGAATTATTATTTTTTTTTTTTAAATTCAATTTTTTTAGATTTAGCTCCTTGCTAAATTTAGCATATACAAATATTAAATTTTGTTTGAACTTTAATAACAATAAAAAAAAAAAAAAATAATAAAAAAAATTTGACACTTTCATTTATTTTAGTTTTATACGATTAATTAGGTGTGATATCCTGTTTTGAAAATATGAAGATTTTATTGCAATAGTTTCATGTAATATAATGATATCAATAAATTACCATGTGATCATCCAACATCCAGAGTACGTGAGAGGATTTTTATAGATGTTGTCATTCCAAGTGAAATCTGTTATGAAATGAGTGATGACATATGATACAGAGCTCTGGTGGGTCAAGCAAGATAAACAACACTGGTGGCTGGCTGTTTGTTTATTCTAACTGTCAAATTGATTAATGGCAGCACAAGACTGGTGTTTTTCCTATTCTTGAAATTTCATTACAGGGTGAGATCAGGGCCCCCCTCATCTATATAAGTCTTCTAAATTCCATTAATTTGCTTCAAAAATAATTAACCCTTTCCAAGGTTTCCATAGACACATGCTATAATGTACATGGACTCTTCCTCATATCTCTTAATATCTATTGGGTATCTTTGCACACTATTCACTTCTATCAATTTTGGTATTGACTGATTAATTGATTTTTGAAAAATTTATTAACCCTTCAGACACGTGCTTTCAATTTGAAATTAAAACAACAGCTGATAGCCAATATGATTTATCTATGCAATGGGAAACAGGCAGATAAATATACATGACTATTGTAAGTGATGACTTGTTTTGAAAATCAATATGGTAGATGTTAGTATTTCCAGGAACCTTATTTTCCCATTTGTTCACATTTTCATGGTTGATTGAATTTTAGGGGCCACAGAGCACTTAGAAGATTAACATTGAAGGTTGTGGCTTTTAGTGCCCAAGCTACTTGTAAAACATTGTAATGTGTGAAACCATTCAAATGAGGGCTAACTTACTTTCTTTTATATGAACGATTTGGTGGTCATAGGGGCCAGCATCCCCATCATATTATGTCTGTATAACATTATATAGATAATAATTTTGAATTGTATAAACTACATATATTTTTGAAAACCATACACTTAACACTTAATCTTATTTAATACACAGGTCAGATCTGATCTTATATCTGTCCATGTTTGATAAATAAATAACTGGGCAGAATGGGGGAAGGGGGGGTAATTAAAGTACCATTTAAATACGAGATGGAATCCCCTACATATATGTCGTTCTAAGCAGTCTGGCTTGTCAACAATTATAATTTCTCATTAGAAGTGAATAATAAATTTTGAATATATGGCATGTCAAAAGTGGCAAAAATAGGGATTTATCACTTTTGCTTCCAATGAGTTAACTTAAACTCCTAAACATGTCCTCCGAAATCACTAAACCATTGGATCTCACAGTGAGAGGTCTTTGTGTGAATAGGGACAGAGTTATGAGATTTAAAACTACTCCTCCCCAACCCAAATACTTTAACACTTTCTTAAGACAAATTATTTGAGCTTTTGATTTCAAGTTGGGTACTGATATATGGATTAATTCCTGTGATCATATCTTTGACAAATTATCAGTTATGGCTAGTCGCTATCGCCAAGGTATGGGTTAAACATCTGCCGATCGTGATCGGCCTCTCGTTCCTTATGATAACAGCGGCACTCAATCGACTGAACAAATCTATAATGTGCAGATACCAAAAGTTCTTGTCGATCTCATGCAAATCCATAGCAACGACCTGGTTGAAGTCATTCGCCATTAGAGAATGCTACGATTGGTTTGGCATGAGGACGTTTGAATCTATGGCATATTTCACACTTTGAACAAACATTGGACACTATTTGCTTCACATCTGATTCTACAGTCCCAGCACTCTTCAAGAGAGTGAGAAGTTTTTCTGATGACGCGTGGCCAAACTGTTTGTGCAACTTAGATATGATCAACCTCTTTTTGTGCTTTGGCATATTAGCATCTACAACAAGAACTTCTTCAATGTCACTCGTGGATTTTCTGTTATCAACAGGCTGTTGACCAGCTTTGTCCTTCTTAATGCTAACACAATAGTGCCCACTTGATGTAAAGTGAACATCTACAGGTCGACCAAACATTGAAACTTTGTCCTTAATCAAGTCTAATATGGTTCCCGCTCTCTTTAGTGAGTCCTTACTTAACAAAAGAGGAATGTCACATTTGACCACTTCGCTGTCAATGAAACAGTTGACAGTACCAATTTTTGCAGGGAACTTAACACACTCTTCTGAGTAAACAGATGCACCATCTCCAAATCTGAATGGAGTATGACTTTTTCGCCGTTCGGTTTGTGACAAGGAAACCTCATCCATGGAGTTCATAAAGTTGTTTAACCATTTCAACCCACACACTGTCTTAGTGCAGGCTGTATCAATCACAGCAGAATTATAAGCTTCAGTTACGAACACTTCCATTGGACCTATCTGCGGCCGAGAGTTAAACACTGTGATATTTACAGTCTCATCATGCTGAAACTCCTCTTCCTTCCTCAGTGAACTTTACATCCTGTGACTTATGTGGGCAACTTTTAAGCCAATGAAACTTGGAATTGCAGAATCTACATCGTGTTACTACCCCATTAAATGCTGGATTCATCTTAACTCTATTATTCTGTGATCTGTCCATGCGATTACGAGGGAATCCTCTTCTGCTGGAACGACCTCTATCTGAGAACGATCTCCTCTCAGTGAAATTCACTGACTCTTCTTTCACTTGTATCACATCATTCGAAACAATACTCGGAAGTCTGCTTCCAAATATACGGTTTAAACACGATTTCATCGTTTCTAACTTGAGGTCTGAACAAGCTGTGAGTGCTAGCTGGCGGTCAGTGTTGTTGAGACCAGCACTGTCCAACAGTTTGAACGCGAGAATAGCATCAGGGAGAGGCATTTCATACCTTTTTGCTCGATTGTAGTTTTGCTCAAAATCAACTATATTTCATTGTCGAGGATCTACGAAATTGATCAAAGGACGTATACGCAGCATACGCTTGATCTATTTTGTCCTTTTCAAATAACTTATCTAATTATGTGATGAGTATCGCAACACCACCATCAACATTCACGGCAGCGGCATTCAATTCAGAAGCGACTTCTCTTGCCTTTCCCTGCAGAGTAAGCGCCAGTGCAAGCCCTTGTTTGTTTTTATCCAGGTTTGTGACTCTCTCCCACATGTCTACTTCATTCTTCCATTGATGGTAGTTCTTTTCACCATCCAAACTCGGTGGGTTCCTGTAGTTGGCAGCAGCCATTGTCATCCGACTTTTAGCTCTGGTACCATTAACAAGACGACTGAATCCTCAGTAAGTATTTATTACTAGTACCCACCAAGTGGTTACAACTGAAAGTATACACAACAAACATTACATATATAATAACATTCGTACACACACAATAAACACATAGTTAACATTGACTGTAATTCAGATTTTAATGGGGTCACCTGGTCAAATAGGGGCCAAATTAAGGACAGTTTCCTTCTTAATATGCTTCCTTCACAAGGACCATCAGGTCTATTTTACTGATATTTATCATATGTATGAAGGGTTCTTTGGTGTCTGTGATTCAAATTTATTCAGATGGGGTGATTGGGGTCACCAGGTTAAATAGGGTGGGACCAGGGACATAACTATATGTCTCTATAGTAATTCTTAAAATGTCTTCTCAAGAGAGGTTGGACTATTTAGCTTACATATAGTATGGAGCAATCAGGAGGATCCTTTAGTGACTGAGATTCAGATTTGTTAAAATGAGGTCAACCTGTCAAGAAATGGCGGGGCTATGGGGAGTTAACACTTTTGTGTCTAATAAAATCATTGAAATACCAAATTCATTAAAACATCTACCTTGGAAACACCTGACTGATTAATCTGACATACATGTATTGTGTTTTGGGTCCATGGATAATTGGGCTTCAAACATGTCTAAATGGTTTTAGAAAAAGGCGCTTGTGAGATTGGGAGTCTGTAGCCCAGTCGGAGGGGACTTGTTGATATGGAGGAGGGGGGGGGGGGTGATCAGTAGTGTACAGTTGGTAATTTCAAGGTGGATTTTCACCAATCTACATACGTGAAGTCTCTCTAGCCACATATCCTGTTTAGAGCTATTTCTTTAAAGTGATTATGAAAGGTTCTGACTGTTGTGGTCTCCAGAGTCCCAGTCTTATCAGTCTTTGCAGTCTGGTGAGCGACCCCACAGTCATTGACTGTCTTGTTATCATATCTGGTTTAATAGAATCAAGGCCTTCAGCCTTACATTAGCTAGTCTCGTGATCGCGTGTCTGATTTCTAATTCGGAAATTTCATAGTCAAGGTCAGTTATATCTCGCGCCCGTTCTTCTAATATTGGAAGTTCTGTGAGAGGCCAGTTCAGCCCATTTAAATCACAGTGGTTTCGCGCGCAAAGGAACGGTCTCATGCTGTAATTGAAGAGTAATTGAAGAGCCAATGTTTAAGATGTCCATATGTCCAATTATCCACACCATCAGTAATCGGCTTGTTTTAACTTGACCTACTCAAACAAATACATATTAACAGCTACGCATTCACTTGATTGATAATTATTTGATTGGATAGTATAGACTATTGAATACAACTATATACACTATTACACATACTCTTCATACATACCGGTATATAATATAAGTTGATAAAAAATCCATATAATAGTGAATACAAACATGCAATACAGTTTATGGTAGAAATCTTTTAATAATATTCGCACAATCACACATTCTGTCTGTTCAAATGGGTGGGTTGGTATACAGCCATGATCTGTTCGAAGTCGTACGAGGAGTGAAGCCTGAAGCACGATGACTTTACCACGACTTCAGCTTAATCCAGCTTAGCTCACTGGTGATTACCCATTCAATCGAAACTTACTAATTAACTCTTCTCGAACCACAGTGAACTCTCCATTGTACATCGGTAAATTTATTAAAAATGATTAGCGAAATTTCAATTGGTTTATTGTCACAATATGCACCTAAATTTTGCACAGTTCTTAGTGTATGCTGCGCCTGGCTTTCAAATATGCATCTCTCCTCTTATCCATTAGAACATCATCTAATCAAGAGTAAGCTGGGTTCGACAACACAAGGCAGTCAATGTTATATAAGATGTCCTGCATATGAGTGGCATACCCTGAATTTGTGCATGTAAGCAGAACTACCTGAATACAATTTGGTGATGTCTAAAACACCCATCATACACCAGGTACTAATATGAGAGATGAGGTATTCCATGGCATGAGTATTGTACATTAACATTTTTTACTTTCACTGGTCACCTGACTTTTTTTATTCGGGCAAACAACACCCCCCAACTCCTGTTCCGGTGAATTCACCGACTAATTCGGGCCATAAACGCCACCAGCCCTTCTTCCCAGGAGCCCAAGACTGAAGTGTGCAAGCATGGAGAGCCCCAGGGATGGCCCACCACCCTCGCCGGCCCGGGCTCTACATCAGAAACCTCCTTTTAGACATATCCATTGTCATGTGTATACCCAAGCTAATACTCAGCTGCAATATGAAGGGTCACAACATTTGTGGCTGGCTAAAAGTCGGTGAAACCGCGCTTTGTGAAAAAAGCTGCTGCTGCACATACTGCAAGTTCCACCTGGTAAAGATCCGTAAATGTCGTCGGATTTCTGAATTACATGGTGGTTACAAAAAATTGTCCTGACTTAAATTTTGTCATAAATGTTCGCACTTGTACAGTTGCCAGGTAATCACCAATGTCTTTATTTGGTGTAGGGGTTGTTTTAGACATCACCAAATACTATACAGACGGTTCTGCATTAATGGGATGTTACGCATATGCAGGACGTCTATAACATTGACTTTGTTGTCTTTATGTGTTATCGATCCCAGTCTCTAATGGTTCTAATATATATGAAGAAAATCGTGGATTGGGAAGCCGGACGCAAAATACACCAGAGAAATGTGCTTATTATGATACTTCTGGTGATATTATTGTCAAAGCGGCGAGTCCGAAGAGGGCCAACCGACACATTTAACAAGCACATTGGAAATGTCCAGTAATATGAACAGCAATGAACAATGACCTCCTACATAAATTCTGATTTTATAATTTACCCAAACCGTTATGCCCAGTGACGGTTTTATCCAAAGTGCAACTAACATCTGGTGCAATACCAAGATTCACCCTTGATTGACTTGTTCTATCTACATCCTTGAAGATAGTATAGACTCACATGCAATGCCGCATGAGTGCATGGCCAGTGATATGCAACTGTGGACGTCTGTAACAAATAAACAATATTGGCCTATACGAAAGACATGACATGAAAGACATATAAAACAAAAGCATATATTTATAACATATACCTTATAAGAACTCCAGGTTCCAATTCTTATTATTCATATTAAGTACGTATTTCAGTGAATAAAACTGGAAGGGGGTGCTCACTGAACAAATAAGCATTCAACTAATATTAGCGAAAATGATACCCACACCGTTGGTACCATTTGAGAAAACACAAGGTCGATAGACTGGAAACTATACAGAATTGAATATATACAGAACGAATCGTCATCGGCAAACAAATGACAATGATTTGACCAATGGGAGTCGCTCTATATAATTCACATGTACGAATGGCATTGTGTGCTGCCAATCCGGATATACAATTCATGAAAATAGCTCCTTTATTCTATATTACCTTTCGGTCACCCCAACAGAATGTTACACATTGCTTTAATGCCTCACATTTAAGTGCACATATTGTAACAATAAATCGTCATCCGTATGCATTGCAATTTTCGTTAATCATTTATCGCAGTTATAGCCGACCACCGAGAGTGTGGTAAATTGGACATTTGGACGTCCATCATGGCCATGTGTGTTGTGTAAAATCTCTAAATACTCAATTCTGTCACTGATTCTGTCAGCTTCATTGTAAAGATATCACTTTCAGGGACATCATAATATATTGTAATCAGTTTAGCAAAAAAACTACCTATGCCAAAACCGGCTCAATTTCCTTGCTGGTTGACCTTTCACAGGAAATTGGTATTTTGAAAGACTTTAAAGATTGTATATCACTTCCAGGCCACAATTACAACAACAACAATTTTAAGACTACAAATAGCTATTTTGTGAATCAAGTACAGATACAACTGAAGATGAGGTATATTATTTGTCTATAAAACGGTAGTAAATCTCTTATCTGAAATGCAATTTGATTCGATTGGGGGGTGACAAGATAGAGTTCTCTTTATTGATACGGCCGTTTCACGCTCCGAATATTTACGCTCCGATTTCGGTTCTAAAATAGCAATGTCATAAGATGTTCTAAATAAGATTGAAATTAATTGATAACGGGTGTTCCGGACATGTGTCCCCGATTCATTATATAATCTATATACAACGTGCTATGAAGACATAGACCATTTTTAAGATTTCCACATTCCCATTCTTCTCAAAATGTGCTAAATAGTTGTACCAATAAATTATAGCGGATTACTGATGGCATGGTGAAGCTGATGTTTTGGCGCCATCTTAGATTTTATGAAGAAATATGAAAATAACTAGGATTTAAATTTCTGAAATGTCAGAAATTTTATACTTCCATGGAATATGAACACAATATTTATGTTATATGAAATTATATATTAAATAATTAAAAGAAATGAAGAAGAAAAAGATCGTAGACTATAAGTATTGTAAGTTCAGAATTTTTACTTGTGTGTATAATATTAATGATATATGAGGATTTATTTGTTAAAACTGTCATGGCGATTACTGCCCTTAGATTCTTGTTATGATTGTTGTAATGATAAAAAAAATTCACAGTACAAAGCAAAATACTACATACCATTGTACGCCATGGAAGTCTTAACATATATCATACTATACCCATGCACAGGTCGGAATACTGAAATTTCATTTCTTGTCTGCGATCTTTTTGCGTAAGAATCTACAAAAAATGTGTAAGGGATATATGTTGATTGTATGCACACAGTTGGGTATAAATGTGTATAAATTTACCCATTTATTCTGATTTACTGTGTAAAATTGTTACACAATTTGTGTATGTATATGAAACTACACATTTTCTGCACACATATGTTTAAGGGAGCTTGTCCAATTAGATCGGAATTTCCGCCGGAGATCAGAGTTTTAATTGGAAACTCCTATCATCGGATTGAATTTCTCAGATCGGAAGGTTTTTCTCCAGTCAAGAACTCCGATGAATTCCGGTGAAATTCCGATGAACACTTAACAAAACTCCGATGTAATCGGATTTTTTTCTCCGATATTAAAACTACGATGTGATTGGAGTTTTGTATATTAGTAAATTTCTCAGATCTGCTAAAATCTCCGATTTGGTTAATATCGGACAATTCAAACTCCGTTTAATGAACTTTTATAAATAGAACATTAAAGTCCCAAATAAATGATTCACAGACCCCGGTTTATATTATAGGCAACACAGGCTATTTTCCGTTTCAGATTTCAATCCTACGTTTTGATGTGTCCACAAATCCGTCACGGTGGGTGACACATATAAAATATATGCCACTATATATACCATTTGAAATATGAAGCTCTCTAACACTGTATTATCAGCTTATCCGGTGTAATAAACTGTGAACATGTTGTTTTTGTTGAGTTAACACAGGGTTAACGACTTGTTTTTGTGCTTAAGGTTCATCTGGATTTGTTGCGCAAAGTAAAGTGTATTATTTTCAATGGAGGGGGGTAACTCTATATTTTAAAGATAATGTTATTCCCCTTCAATTGAAAATACATTAGGTTGAATTCTGTTGCATT
Source organism: Siphonodentalium dalli (assembly GCA_032622095.1). Classification (NCBI taxonomy): domain Eukaryota; kingdom Metazoa; phylum Mollusca; class Scaphopoda; order Gadilida; family Siphonodentaliidae; genus Siphonodentalium; species Siphonodentalium dalli. Next base: position 130,599,090 of record CP136065.1, on the reverse strand, counting down.
CTGAGAGCCATGACATATAACAGGGGAATCTTTTTATCATGATGTTTTCTATTTCTCTAGGGTCATCTTCTGATACAGACGTTTGGAATGGTGATGAACTATATATAGTGTTTTAATCATATTTTATGGCACAGATTGTGTTTAAAACCTGATATCAAGGCACTATAAAAAATAGCCGATGACTCGAAAATTAAGTGGGCCTTACAATTCAATACAAATTCACAATTGCAGTTAGGTTCAACTCATACCCGTCTATTCAACGACATTCTGCTTCGCAGTATTCATTAAGAGTTTAATATAGTCCCGCTGTTTTAATCCCGCCTTTAGCTGGCGTATTGTTGCCTGTAAGATTATTGAGATATAACGCCATACGCGATGACATTAAATCGCATGGAAAGAGCAATTGTGTGGGCTGCCTGATGTGAATATGTATTGGAAAATAACGTCATACGTAATGACATTAAATTTTTCAAGGAAACCCGCGAAAAAATAAAAAATAACATTTATTGTTTCAATGTTTTAAGTTATTTCCTTCATGATAAAGAACCCTCTCAATACTTGAATATAGAATTAACCTTTAAAAAAAAAAAATCTTCGGAACAGCGAACCTTCGGAATAGAGAACCTTCAGAATAGCGAACCTTCAGAGTAGTGAACCTTCGGAATAGCGAACTTCGGAATAGAGACATGTTCTTGTATCAAGTCACAGAATTGTGCAATTTATGACATGACTAAATTGCGCGTGCTCTCACAGTCAGACGACTGTCGTAAACCCAGTAATTTTGAACGCATGTAAATTGGAATGCTTCTGTTTGGTTAGCTATGTGATTGTATCAAGCCAAAATGTTTACCTGTGTCTTGTTTTGGCCTGATTCCTATTGTCATTTTGAGAGACACAATGTAGCATATACGGCACTCAAAAGCGACCTGTCGACATGGAAGTGGCTAGAGGGTCTTCATTGGGTGTCCAACTTGGAATTTCAAACCACACCCCCCACCCCCTGATTCGGACCAAACTCACAAGTTTCCTAATTCCGTTTGCACCCCTCTCAGATTTTCCTGATTGCAAAATCCTAGTAACTATAGACTGGCCTCCAAGCTTTCTAAGTGCTGGACATTTCCAAACTTACACCCCTGCATAAGGTTGGAAAATTACCAACTGACAACTGAGAATAATAGAAATTTATAGAAATGAAGATAAGTTGTCCCGTTCCGCTACCTCAATGCGTTCCAGAGATACTCTCCAATTTTCGACAAATGTGAGAGGTCGGTTTATTAATGGGCCATAACTCCATAAAGAAAGCAAGGAAAAAATTCACAATGGCTTAATGTAATGAATCCAATGCATAAATGTGTATAGTATACCGACCTATACAACACTCAGAATATGGCAAAATTTGCTAACCCTTGAATTTATTGGTGGCTTAGATAGTATATACATGTCCACTGTATATCCCTTTATATATCCAATAAATATATACAAAATACTACATGTACTCCTTACATCGCAACATGGTGATCCTGTTGCTCAGCTTGTTATTATTATGCGAATATGGCCCATTCAAATCCAGACAAGCGCCAATTTGTAATTTACGGACATAAATGTCATGTAAAGTTTAACAAATAACTACTTTGAGCAAGATTATTCTCAATTTCTATTTGATCACCTAACCGGAGTGTTTCACATCACTTTAACTGATATGAAAGTAAATCAGAAATCAGAATCCACCTCGGACGGACGCACAGACATATACTCCAGTAAATATATTCTGCATATCCTATAAATATATTCTGCATATCCTATAATCCAAGACAGCATCCAACATGGCTGCCATAGTATAGTATATGAACTAAGTCAGTTTAATCTGTTTTTTTTTAAACTATATTTCATCAAATGTACACAAATTTATATATTATTTGGATGCTATTACATTATACTATTGTTTGTAGGAAATATTGGCACTCCATATGAAAGATGGCTGTCAAAATGGTGACCGTAATGTGAAAAATATGATTTTTTTTCTCTCATGTCAGCTCATGTCTCCTTTTTTATCTGTTTGTATTTTATGGACTGGTTGCAAATTGTTACTTGTTTTCTCATTATTCACATAGTATGACCATTTGGTCAGTACTACATGTTGTTCCTTTAGTATCAGCCACTTCCAATCCCTAACAAAATTGATCTTACAGAACATGGTATGAAATTTTCTCAAAAACTCAATATTTGTTCCCGGCCATATTTTAATGTGAAATGAACAGATTTGAAGGAATTAAGTGGCAGAAAATGTATAGAAAATTATATATTTGGCATTATGCACTTGCGCTAACTAATAGATGCGTGAAGTTGGCTAATATGCATTTAAAAGAAACACTTTATATAGTACACAACAGAAAACTATATGAACATGGGAAATTGCATGCACATATGGTGTGAGATATATATTGTAGAAGAACAGAGACTCTCGCGGTATATTTCATTTATTCAAGATACTATGTGGAGAATTCCATGTAAGACGATAATATGATCGGTGCATACTGACATGGTTAAGCTTAATCGAATGTACACGGCTATTTTTTCATACTTTTCTTTTGGGCAATGATATCATGCTATGAGTATTAAAGTCTCAGACTAATTGAAATGGATATTTCCAGAGTTCCAAAAGCTGTACAACATAAAATGTTGCCATGCCCTAGTAGGTGAGGGAGATAATTTTATCACCACATCACCAAAGGAAGATACATTGGGCTGCCGGTACAATGTAATGGTCCTATCATGGCATTCAATTATCAATCACACACATTCAGATGACAGCATCGAACCTAGGTGAGTTTAGATATCAACTTATACCGGGTATCGTTGATTCTTTGACCATATGACCCTGAACTAACATTTATTCAACAGTCTCTTCATGAATGAAGAACAATATAATTTCCATGTGCACTGTATGATTAGAGTAGTCGGGGAGCCAATAAGGTCCACCTGCACCCCCCCCCCCCCCCCCCCCCCCCCCCCCGATGATTACAAATAACCTTATTTTTATTGTTCCCTATGGTATCCAGATAAAGAATCCGGAATTCACCGAAAAATAAAGGTGGCCCTACTGGGTGCTAGAGCCATTTGAATCCAAGATGGGCCGCCATTTCCTCTAACTCCGACCAGATGTATTTAATCGTTGTAATAGATTGGTTGTTAGCAAAAGACACAGACAAAATGTATGCCATTTTGTTGGTATGATGTCCTTCTTCCCAAATGACGGCAAATAATTTCGAAAAAAATTCAAAATGGCCGCCGAAAAATGACGTCATATGCACGAAAATAGGAAATTTAATTAATATTTCACCATATCTTCCATTTTTCTTCATATTAATCATTAGTAAATGGCAATGTTTTTGAGACAGTCATCAAGCGTGATATTATAGCGTCATTTTAAGACATTTGCCATTGACGAGGGTTCAGTAATAGATACAGAAAGAGGATTTGAAAAATAGGGGTGAAATTTTCGATTTTTTTTGCAAGACGATTTTGCTGTATTTAATCGTTGTAATAGATCGGTTGTTAGCAAAAGACACAGACAAAATGTATGCCATTTTGTTGGTATGATGTCCTTCTTCAAAATGACGGCAAATAATTTCGAAAAAAATTCAAAATGGCCGCCGAAAAATGACGTCATATGCACGAAAATAGGAAATTTAATTAATATCTCACCATATCTTCCATTTTTCTTCACATTAATCCTAGTAAATGGCAATGTATTTGAGACAGGCATCAAGCGTGATATTATAGCGTCATTTTAAGACATTTGCCATTGACGAGGGTTCAGTAATAGATACAGAAAGAGGATTTGAAAAAGAGGGGTGAAATTTTCGATTTTTTTGCAAGACAGTCTTGATAGTCATTTTAACGACAAACCACACAGGATGTTAATATAGAATGTCAACAACTATGTGCTTTATCTTATTGGACGGATGTTTTACTTCAATGGGAATGAAATTGGTGTAGAACATTTCCAAAATGGCCGCCGAAAATATGAAAAATGGTAAATATTGTCCCAGGGTGTCCTGCAATGGCTTACAAGTTGTGGTTGATATATACAATTGGCTAATCTGTATTATATACATTGAATACTTACATGTCTGATGCACCATGGATCATTGTTTCTATTGTCACCACTGACATCACCAGAAATATTGGATATTTCTCTCACAAACTTGACATAAATATCGGCAAAAATTGGACAATTGGACAATTTTTTAAAGTAAAATGCAACTATCATTGGTATCAAAGGTATTTATTGTTTTGGTCTATCTTAAATGTGTCACACTACGGTGTTTATGGACCAAATTGCTCAAGATGGCTTCCAAAATGGCAACCAAATTTGTAAAAAGTTATTTTTTTACATATATCCCGAACATTATTCTCTGCGTTATCCGACAAGGTATTAAATTGTGACTCACTTGGTTATTATACGTGTTAGTTAATTAGCTGACAACCACGTTCTATTATGTTTGTTCCAGTTCCGTATGGGGCATGACAAATTCATTTTAAAGTTGCAGTATGAAATTTGGCGGAGAACCTCTTTTGTGATTCTTGTCATATTATTGAAAGGAAATGGGCAGAACTTTGAAACGGAACTGAGATGAACCATAATATGTGGCTATTCTGGTCCATTATGATAAAACATATCAACTGGATATAGGGTGAATGCCAGGGAGTTACTATATGATCATAGGTAAGGTGAATAGGTATACCGGGAGTTATTGTATGGTCAATGGTGAGACGAGTACATGTATGTATACAATGAGTGACTGTATGATCATAAATGTAATGAATAGCTATGCAGGGAGTGACTAAATTGTCATGTGTCAGGTGTATGAGTATACCCGGTGTTCCTGCTTGGTGACTCGTTGCGGTATGGTCATGTGTAGGTTATACGGGCATACACATGTGTTGCTATATGGTCATGGGCGAGGGGTATGTGTATATAGCGAGCGGCTATATGGCCATGGATTATGTGCATTTGCATACATGGATTGAATATACTGACATGGCTGGGGAGTATTAGTATATCTTGAGTGGCTATTCTGCTATGGTGTGACAAATAGGGATACAGGGAGTGACATGGCCAAGGGTGAGGTGAATATATATACAATGATTGACCATGATCATGTATGAATGTTTTGAATAGGTACACACGGGGTGACTATATGGCCATAGGTCAGATGAAGGAGTATACCAGGTGCCATGGATGAGGGTATGTGTATGAAGCGAGTGGCTATATGACCATTGGTGAGGTGGATATGTATACCCGAGGTGACTATATGGTCATTGTTGCGGTGTTGATGTATATATTGAATGTCTATTTGACCATGTGTGTGTGGAGAATAGGTATACATGGGATGACCGTATGGCCAATGGTGAGATGAATGGGTATACAAGGAGTGACTCTATGGTTATGGGTCATCTTTTGGATTATACCCGGTGTACTTGCATTGTGACGCATGGCTGTATGGCCATCCATGGTCATGGGTCAGGTGTACGTTTATACAGTTGGTCACTATATTGTTATGTATGTGGTGTTTATGCATATATGGAATGACTGTGTGGTAATGGGTGGCTATCGCTTTTCACGTTTAAAGTTCCCCATGTACACAAACACTATCAAGGTGGAGAACTCTTTGACATGACCTCTCTATTGATTAACATATCCTTGAGTTATTGTGGAAAGCGATAGCCACCCAAATTATACATGTACAACGCATCCCATGACCTCATATGTACATACACACCACACAAATGACAATATAGTCACCCACTCTATACACGTACACCTGACCATACAGCCTTATTTGGCTATACCGGTACATGCCACAAATGACGATACAGCCATGAATCACCATGCATGAACACCAGGTATACTCCTACACCTGACCATATAGTCACTCTATGTATACATATTATTTCACATTCACGATCATACAGTCACTCATTTTATACCTATTCATCTCACCATGGACCATACAGCCACTACATGTATATCTATTCGCCATACCCATGACCATAGAGTCAATTCAGATATACATATACACCTCACCCACCAATGGTGAGCCCTTCCAAATATACCAATACCCGCACACACGACCACTCATAAGTCTCATACTTGCATATACACCTCACACATGACAATTAATCAACTCACTGTATACTCATACACGCCATCCATGATCATTCATCTACACCATATACACCACCGATGATAATACATCCACAACATATATAAATATACGACCCACCCGTTACCAAAATGGCACTCCCTATATAGCCACACGCTCGTCAATAACCATAAAGCTTATTCCAGGTATGCATATAACTTCAATCTTGACCACAGGCATACCATGTGCACCTATACACATTACCCATAACCATAAAATCACACCCTATTTATCTACGCAATCCATCCATGATCATACAGACAGCACAAATATACATATACACCACATGTCACAATACAGCCACACACGGTACACATATACATCACGACCACCACGACCTTACAGTCACTCCATATATACATAAACAACACACGGATGACCATGTAGCTACTCTCGTTATATCTATAAACCACAGCAATGCCCATACGATCACATCGGCCACACACAATATACCGTACAGTCACTACATGTATACCGATTCACCTCACACATGCCCATACAGCCACTCCTTATATTCCTATGCATCTCACCATGGACACCCCACTCATAACCATATAGTCACTCATTGTATACCTATTCAATGATAGTTGCATTTTACTTTAAAAAATTGTCCAACCCTGAAAAGTTAATTTTTGCCGATATTTATGTCAAGTTTGTGAGAGAAATATCCAATATTTCTGGTGATGTCAGTGGTGACAATAGAAACATTGATCCATGGTGCATCAGACATATAAGTATTCAATGTATATAATACAGATTAGCCAATTGTATATATCAACCACAACTTGTAAGCCATTGCAGGACACCCTGGGACAATATTTACCATTTTTCATATTTTCGGCGGGCCATTTTGGAAATGTTCTACACCAATTTCATTCCCATTGAATTAAAACATCCGTCCAATAAAATAAAGCACATAGTTGTTGACATTCTATATTAACATCCTGTGTGGTTTGTCGTTAAAATGATTATCAAGACCGTCTTGCAAAAAAATAGAAAATTTCACCCCTCTTTTTCAAATCCTCTTTCTGTATCTATTACTGAACCCTCGTCAATGGCAATGTCTTAAAATGACGCTATAATATCACGCTTGATGCCTGTCTCAAATACATTGCCATTTACTAGGATTAATGTGAAGAAAAATGGAAGATATGGTGAGATATTAATTAAATTTCCTATTTTCGTGCATATGACGTCATTTTTCGGCGGCCATTTTGAATTTTTTTCGAAATTATTTGCCGTCATTTTGAAGAAGGACATCATACCAACTAAACGGCATACATTTTGTCTGTGTCTTTTGCTAACAACCGATCTATTACAACGATTAAATACATCAAAATCGTCTTGCAAAAAAAATCGAAAATTTCACCCCTATTTTTCAAATCCTCTTTTCTGTATCTATTACTGAACCCTCGTCAATGGCAAATGTCTTAAAATGACGCTATAATATCACGCTTGACGACTGTCTCAAAAACATTGCCATTTACTAATGATTAATGTGAAGAAAAATGGAAGATATGGTGAAATATTAATTAAATTTCCTATTTTCGTGCATATGACGTCATTTTTCGGCGGCCATTTTGATTTTTTTTCGAAATTATTTGCCGTCATTTTGAAGAAGGACATCATACCAACAAAATGGCATACACTTTTGTCTGTGTCTTTTGCTAACAACCGATCTATTACAACGATTAAATACATCTGGTCGGAGTTAGAGGGAAATGGCGGCCATCTTGGATTCAAATGGCTCTAGCACCCAGTAGGGCCACCTTTATTTTTCGGTGAATTCCGGATTCTTTATCTGGATACCATAGGGAACAATAAAAATAAGGGTTATTTGTAATCATCGGGGGGGGGGGGGGGGGGGGGGGGGGGGGGGGGGGGTGCAGGTGGACCTTATTGGCTCCCCGACTAGAGTGGATTCCATAAATCCTAGTTTCACACCTAAATAAAAATCACACTTTGTCGATTCTAATACTACCGATTGCTAGCGGTTGAGAAATTTTAAAGTACGCTCAAAACAATTTTTGCTTGTATGCAATATTTTTCGGAGAAAAATTGGGTCATGGTGGAATAAACTTGAAGATACACAGGAATAGGCTAGGATATCAGTTTCTCTGAATCAGTTGTTTGCGCATGGCCCATCCCAAATTTGGGTGAGCTAAATCAATTGTGGTCACAAGACAGGGCATATTAATTATGATGCTGGCACCAACTGACTAGAAGACATAAAAATCAAATCATATGTCCTTCAAGTGAAGCCTGAGTTCAGTCGGTTCTACTTGGATGATTGGCAATAGTTACTTATGATGGGATGATCATGTTTGAGTGCTATCTAAAATGTTCTGAAAACGCTGAAATGTGAGCAATCATCAGCCACATAGCATTACTCGGTAGTCAGTACGGCTTTCTATGAAATATTTAGCATAAACAAGAATGTCACCAGAAAAAAGTTAATTTACTGTTGAGTATTTGTTTTGGTTGTTCCAGTTGATAGCCCATACAATGACTAATACTACAACATGCATTCCCGCAGCAAGATTATGTTGAACTTTGACCATAATAATTTTTTATTTCCAATATATTTGTGCTATTTGATGATTTAATTCCTGAGCAGAGGGCGCGAACTGCATTGCTTCTATGAAGGAAATGTCAACATTTGCCTCACTGCTTATAAACATAAATGATGTCTCAGTTGTATTAGGCGAAATACTGATTTTGGCAGCCATTTTTAACAATACTTTTGCTATTAAAATATTTGTTCAAGTGTGTGTCCCCAAGCTAACACTTTTAACACATTTGCTGCAATTTTGACTATCCTGATCATATTGACCATCTATAATTTTCAATATTTTCAAGCACCAATGACATTGAATTGTATAGGTAATAATAGACTGTGCTTAACTCCCCTTAGTTCGGGTTCGTTTCACAATATGCAATATGGCTAGAAACACCAAGTTATACCAAGATAAATTTGTTTAGTCCAAAGAAATAACAAGTGTAATGTCTCAATGCAGATTAGTCTACTTTACCCATCAACCACAACATCTAAACGAATAAGGACGAAACATTTAATTTTCTATAAATTTGCCACCACTGTGACTGCCATCATAAACCATTGTCACTGTTTCAGGCTCTAATGAGATTTCATTTGTCAGTAATACTTCCATTGGCTTAACTATTTCAGATCTGTTCATTTCATATTAAAATATGACTAGAAACTGAAAGTGAGTTTCGATGATATATCATACTACATTCTTTTTTTTTTAATTGTTTAGGGGTTGGAAGTAGCTGCAAACAATAAACAACAAATTTGACTGCCCAAATAATTGTTGAACATGAATAATAAGAAAACAAACAACAATTTATCGTCAGTTTCAAACAGCTAGTCGAAACGGATATAGAAGACATGAGGAAAATGTGTCTATTTTCCAATTCAGGTATACATTTGTATAGATTAATGTAAAATATTGTCTCCAACAAAATGGAACTCACTTAATAGTTCATATTTGGTACAATAACGGCCATGTTGGACACCATCTTGGATTCTTGGACTCCACACCCACCCATAATTGAAGCACATGCCATCCAGAATCACAATCCACTGAGAGAAAAAAACTTTAACAGAGAATTTGTACTTCCCACTAAAATTGGCCCTTTGCTGAGTGAACCACAAATGGTGCAGACACCAGTGAACCATCTTTGTGAACCACCAATACGACCTCCCGACCTATCAGGGTCCAGCCAATCAAAATTAAGGATGCCGTATCAAGGGCAAGCAGTTCTTCACACCACAGGTCCTGATTTTATTTTTATTTGCACAGTCATTGGTGAAAATATTTTACCTCCATACTCTTTACTAACCAAGTATTATTATATATTTTTCTTTTATTTAAGGCCCAGCTGAAACCGATATCAACAAATTTGGTCTGAATTGGGCAGCTGTGATGGGTTAAAATGGCATCGAGCTGGTGTTGTGTAATTCTTTATATCTGGACTCTGTTTATCCCATATCTATGTCCTGGTCGGAACTTATCCTTTGTGGCATCAAAAGAGTCGTCACCTGCGTCTAACGATGATGTAGGTTATGATGAAGTGGACTGTGATGAGTCCGGAGCAGAGAGGACGGTAAATAGTGAACGAGTTACTACCGTTTAGCTTGACAGTACGCTCAGATCTGTGTTTTCTATACTATTTAGGTCATAACATCACGAATGCGTCACGAAAAGTTCACTAAAATCCAAGTTGAGCTTTTTGAGTCACACCGTTTTTTCCATATAAAAAAAAACAAACTTTTGTATTTTTCACAATCATGGAAATAATTGGATGCTGTAACAATATTTCAGCCGAAAATTAAACAAAAGGCACTCAATATTGTTCAATATACAATTCTCCCAACCAGACACACCCATTCCAATGAGGTCTTCAAATGAATTTTGCAGATATGGAGATTAATTAGCATACTGACCCCAAAATATAATGATTTTTTCAGGCAAACTGTTGTGACAGTAGCGAGTTTGCGATTTCAAACGGTACGGGTACCGGTACGGGTACTGGTAGCTACCCGTACCGGTACACGTTTTGAAATCGCAAACTGTTTTACGGGTAGAATTAAGCATATCGACGGGTAGTGTATGGTGAGCCAATTGCAGCACAATATATATGATGTAGAGAAATTGTTATCCGCATTCGCTTTCTTGGCCGACGTTATACTTGTTGTTATGGTTATATGATGGACATCTGCGTGGATAATCATTGCATTAACCAGGGACGAGGGCGAAAGTGGAAGGGGTTGGCGTCTTTCTTTGACTCATTTTGGTAACATTTTCAATAATTAGCTTTCATAAGTAATTTCCCAGACCGTTCGAGTGTCGTCTAGAACAGATGGAATTTTCTGACTGAGAAAATATGTTATGATAGCACAAATATACAATTACGCTAATTTAATAATCCAACCATTATTCGGTGTAAAATGTGTTGGTTTAGACCCAGGGTCCAAGAATGTCCTACATGCATGCAACCTTTAGTCAGATATAAGACCGAAATTGCCCCTTATATTAGTTGGGGGAATATTTAGTCATATAACTGGTAATGGGTTGGAATCTTTCGAAGGGTCGGGCAAGGGAATATTCATCCCAAGAACTTGGATATTTGTCTGGGTCTAAACCCGGATGTATGTAGAACAAGAGCTACACTGGGCGTGCAAAATACCCCCTCGCTTGGGTCGGCGGAAACTGGTAAAAAAGGGGCATAACTCTGGTAAAAATTGGGCGGACGGAACTCAAATTTGAACTTGACCTGTGTTTTGGTGGGAGAAAAGTAATATACCAAATTATCATTGAATCCGATAAGCTCTAGTAAAGTTATCATCCGGAAAACAAATTTCAGGGATTTTCTAAGTCAAATAAGGGGCATAACTCCGGTGAAAATTGGTGGACGGAACCCAAATTTGCACTTGAGCTGTCTTTTCTCCTAATAAACCCACATACCAAATTTGATTGAAATCGGTTCATTTTAACTAACTCTGCCAGAACCCAAGTTCGAACTTGACCTGTGTTTTGGTGGGAGAAAGTAATATACCAAATTTGGATTCATTCCGATAAACTATACTAAAGTTATCATCCGGACAACAAATTTCAAGGATTTTCTAAGTCAAAAAACGTCAAATAAGGGGCATAACTCCGGTGAAAATTGGTGGGCGGAACCCAAATTCGAACTTGAACTTACTTTTCGGCTAATAAACCCACATACCAGATTTTATTGAATTTGGTTCACTCTAACTAAAGTTATCATCCGGAAACCAGGTTAACGGACGGACGCCCGGACGGACAGACCAATACTATAATGCGGCCATTTTTTTCAAACGGGCGTATAAAAATTAAACTTGTTAAATATAAAGGGTGTTTAATGGTACACTATTCATTATATGGTTCGAATAAAGAGCGTTTGCTTCACGTCTATGCGAAACAAAGAAAACAGCTAAAAGTCGATCTGATGACGGTAAGATTGTGCCGACTATGTGTGTATATCAGTATTTGGTGTCACTATCGGCCACTACAATATACAACAGTCTTGGGGTTCAAATGCGCCATGTCCGTTCAAAAGTCAAATATCTATATTAAAATGAGAAATCAGTCACCACCACATAAGGTACAATAACTGAACGGTTGTATTCAATCGTGTAACACATTCACGGTGTACTTATGCACAAAGGGTCGATAGGGGACGTGGCGAGAGGGTGGGTGTATCACCCCAACTTTTGTCAACAGTTGGATATTGCATATACCTAACACACCAAAACATACGTTGAAATTATTCTGTCAATCAGTTTGATTTCCAAAAATGTATTAGTGCGGATTTTTTTTTATAGATTTAGACCAACATTTGCAAATATTCCTACTTTTGGTAGAAAAACATTCGGGCTATATGGTCAACAGCAGGTTGGAAATATCCAACAAATGTAAAGCTTGAGGAAAGTCAATAATTTATCAATTTTCATGTTCAGATTTCAAAACGTTCTCACACCAGACCGAACAATGGTCGACCCGGTATGCCCTGGTCTAACCACATTCAGTGGCTCGTCAATACTGATCATTGATTTGTGAAAAACAAACCAGGGCGTGAATTTGCCTGGTGTTAGACCACTAGATGTTATGATTTTGCAATTTCCAGGTTCATATCTACAAAACTGTTCTCGTACTGCATGGTCGGCAATGTGGACCCCCCCCCCCCCCCCCCATCACAGGACTTCTGCAACAAGACTACTGATCCATTTAGAACAGTCCACAATAATATTCAGGACAGTGAAGGATCAGTTGGGGGGAATCAGAGCCCAACGGCGTGCACAATTTGAATTACGCACAAACCTCTGTTTGGTGTGGTTTAGGGGGGTGTATAGTTGGGAATTTGAAGGTAGACACACCTTCTCAACGCGGAGACCCCCTATAATTACGTCCCTGTGTCGAGACTGCGTATAGCACCGCCAACTCACTCTAATAATCATAACATGTCGAGAATCCCGGGGTTAGCCCCCCCAAATCACATTCCTTAGTGTTAGAAGCCGCCTCGATACTTTGAACATAAAACATGGCTTAAATGACAAATGTATCAATGAGATTTGGCAATTAAATCGTGCAATAAATAGATTAATGCATAGCTGACTGTTATTTCGTAGAACTAATGTACTTTTGAGTGAGAAAACTTTAGCGAAAGACTACCAGTCAATGGGATACATCTACCCGTTCCAAATCCCTATCGCTTTATGTGCTGCATTCAAAGTACGCAAATGACCGTGACGATTTTCACCGATCTACAAGTACCCGTACCCGTCCGACGGGTATCGCAAACTCGCTATTTACATGAGCAATATGTTTTAAAAGCTGCACAGACATCACTCTTTAACTATAATATGTGGAATTAGTGACTACATCTATCGTAAGTGGTCAATACTTGTAAAAACATAACCCCTAAACTTGTTCTCATTGACCTAGTCACATTTTGCTCTTCTACTAGTCCACACACTTTGTGTAGAAATACACAACAAGAAATACACAACAGCTTGGCATAGTCCAGGAGATATTGGTCGACCTCTGCACCCACCCCCCCCCCCCCCCTGGACTCAACTTCACCCCACTAATTTTCTTCCTTAACGTCTCCTATAATCTTTTTCACTTGTTAACAAGAAAAAAAAGTGGCCGCAGCCTCCAGACAAGATGGCATCCATCATGGCGGCCATTTTTTTTAAATGCACCATGTCTCTTTGATCGCCGTTATAGTAAAGATGATATCACATGCGGTCTTGTTTTCCACTCGATTCGTTATGCTAATATACAACCCTTACAAATTAGCCAAAAATCCGACACCAGAATCCAAGATGGCCGCCGAAATGTGAAAATATGCTATTTTTCTGACATGTTACCACCTTTCGTTTGTCTCTGTGGGAAAATGTTGGCATATTTGCGTCATGTTATACATTTATCATATAGAGGAGTCATTTTCGACCACATGGGGACCATAATATACATTCATTGCGGGATAATTTTTGTCCGATATCACGTTTTCCCAAATGCCGGTATAATAGGTCAAAGCCGAATCTACGTTAATAACGCGATGTAATGTTTCGAATCAATGAATGTTGTTGCTATTATAACAACATCCATGCATATATATGTGCAGGAGATACTCGAGCTAGGATTCTTCTTATATCTGAGTTGAGGAATATTTACCCAAATCCAAGATGGCAGCCAAAATGGCCACCAGAAATAAAAAATCGCCGAAAATCACCGATTTTAACATCAGTGAGCATTATTGTCATGAAAACTCCACACCTGCTTACTATTGTGTGTTGGGAACACTTAGACGAACAACTTTCCTTGTACCGTATCCAAATAAAAGTACCCCAAATCGAAAATGGCGCCCACAATGGCGGACAGATTTTGAAAAATCACCGAAATTCCCTCATATTCACATCATTGGGCATTATTGTCGAGACAATTCCATCCATGCGTACAGTTGAGTTGGAAATACTGAGGTGAAGTAATTACCTTACATCTCATGCAAGAAATGGTTTTCCAAATTGAAGATGGCGGCCAAAATGGCGACCGAAATTTGAAAATACGCCTACATTCCTTTACTTTCTTAGGATGGGCGTTATTGTTTCGCGATTTCTACCCACCATTACATGTTGATATGTATGAATTATTCATTAGGGTTTGGCAAGTGATACTCACAGTCAATATGGCGGCCAAACTGGCGGCCAGAACTTGAAAAGAAGCCGATATTATCACATACTAATTTCAATTTTTTGTCATAATATCGATTTGTATAGACGGAACGGTACATAATATAAACCATATATTAGTTCCAATGTAAGTCGTAGCCTTTTGGAACGATGACAACCCACAATCGCGATGTGGCATTTCAAAATCCATTCTCCACTAAGGGCTAATACTGGCCGTAACCGTATATAGGTGCGCCGAATAGTCATATTGTGACTTCCCAGAATCAAAACAACAGTACCTGATGAGCTTATTCTGAATTGCCACATTCAGCATTATCTAGACCTGTTTCCGTCTCTTCTTCAGATTAATCTATCTCACTCACAACAACAGTTTACTAGTGCCACTAATCGGAATGTTTCAAACAATACATATGCCGGTGTCCAGCTCACGTGTTTGTTTCGAAAGCTTGGAATTCTTAGCGAGCTTCATTCGTGGTATAGCTTATGGTATAATGCAGATGCTACATATGGGGTATAGGCATCATCTTGTGCGATACACTAGAAAGGTATTCGGTTGATGCGTATACTAGCTTTCAGAAGGACCTATCTATCTGCGTATTGTCAGCTTTGGTGACCCAATGGGGATAACAACGTGTACACCTGGTGATCTTCCCAAACAGCCACTTCCCAATATATGGTTCATCAATTCGCATACTCATCTAATGCACTGACATACCGGGACAACTTCTTAATATGGCTTCGAATGTTGAAAACCCGACATTTGACGGATGCATTTCTGCTAAGGCGTAGAAGACCATAATGCATAATATACCCAAACTCATTGAACATGATCACAAGAACAAGCTTGTTGGCGTCCAGCAATCGTCTCACCGAACATATCCAAGCAGATGATAACAATACACACGGTGCTAGTTTGTGGGTATGTGTCATGATAGTGGAGATGAAATTGGACCATGACTGCACCGCCCCTTATTTTGTTATGTTTTAGATTCAAACAGGATCTCATGTGTGGCTTTGCTTTCCTTGTATATGCTAAGATTGTATGTTCCCATCCGTTTGGAAGCCGTTCTTAAACAGCTGGACCAGGCGTGTGCCATTGGCTACTGCTGTATAAGCCCCACCAAGACTGGAGTGTAGTTTTTAAGGCGATACCTTTGATAGTTGGTTGATATGTCATACTCACGTTGGGTGGTATGGTTCAAGAAAGTACAAATGCCATCAACAAAAGGGTGAAATGTTCAACGCGAAGAACATCCAGAGGAATGTTACGTTGATGAGCTCTTGCATTCAGTTCAACAAACGTTGGTACACCAAGTGATTTCTTGGTAACATCACCATTGCGATCATTTTCCTGCATGAGACATTAACTGCTATATTCTAAAGTTATATATATAAAGCTATATGACCATAACGTCCACACCCATTGCCATCGAGACTGTAAATTGTTCTTTATATACATAGTGAAATAAATGCACCACAGTTCCTGACATTTTCTTGAATAATACCGCCAATGTACTAACTACTGACACTAACCCTGAGAGAGGATAACAAAAAACGTATACATTCATGCTATAAAGACATTATCCTTCAGTCCATCCGACTGTTTTGAGGGAGGCTAGCATAGTATTATACAGACAAAAATGTACGTAGTTCAATCAGAAAGGCTTCGAAGCGGATGTGGAAATACAATCGTACCACACCAAATAAAACCGACACGCATGACAGTCTATATCTTAAACATGCACCAGGTGTAGGGGTGGTGTATACCGTGGCCCATTTCATTCCCACTATCATGGCGCATGTCCATAAACTAGCACCGCGAGCATTGTTCCTCTCTGCTGGGAGATATTCGACGAGACAAATGCGGGGCGTCACACAGTGTGCTTCGGATCATGGTCAAGAAGTGTGGGTAGTCTGTACACTATGGTCTTCTCCTTAGCAGATAGACATCTGTCCAAGGGAATGAGACAGCTAGCAACCTTCGAAACACTGTCCAAGTTTTCCACATATGCCAATACGTTCGCTGAGTTTGTGAGTTGACGATCCATCTATTGAGAAGTGACTAACTAACTGGTTCGCCAGGTGTGCATGTAGTTATATCCCCATGGGTATGAGACACATACATAAAGATGACCTTCTGTAAGCTTGTATACTCATCGGTCATATGCCTTCATAGTTCAGGATGACGCACAAATATCATATTTAGCAAATATTTAAAATCGTAAGCTAGACACCGGAAAATGAATTGTTTGAAACGTTATGATTAGAGGGACCCTACTCTCAGGAAGTGGTGAATACTTTGTCGGTGTGAGCTACCTAGATTTATCAGACAAAGAAATGGAAGCTGGTCCAGATAATTATGCAAATCAGAATCTGTTATCAGGTAATTGTTCTGATATAACTATTTGGCGCACCTATACGCTTACGGCCATTATCAGCGCTAAGTGGAGAATGGATTTCGAAATGCCACATCGCAATATTAATTGTGGTTTTCATCTTTCCAGAAGGATACGAGCTATGTTATGCGTTTTGATACTTTCAAGTTGAACTAGTAGATGGTGTATGTACAGTTTTGTCCATACATACCGATATTATGACCAAAAGTTGAAATTAATATGTGAAAATATCGATTTCTTTTCAATTTCTAGCCGCCAATTTAGCAGCGATCTTGGCTGTGAGTATCAATTTCCAAACCCTAGTGAATACTTGATGTCACTATTCCATATCAACATGTAATGGTGGATCGAAATCGCGAAACAATAACGCCCATTGAAAGAAAGTAAAGGAATGAAGACTTGTTTTCAAATTTCGATCGCCATTTTGGCCGCCATCAACGATTTGGAAAACAATTTCTTGCATGAGATGTAAGGTAATTACTTCACCTCAGTATTTCCAACTCAACTGTAAGCATGGGTGGAGTTGTCTCGACAATAATGCCCAATGATGCGAATATGAGGGAATTTCTGTGATTTTTCAAAATCTGTCCGCCATTGTGGGCGCCATTTTGGATTTGGGGTACTTTTATTTGGATATGGTACAAGGAAAGTTCTTCGCCTAAGTGTTCCCAACTCACAATAGTAAGCAGGTGTGGAGTTTTCATGACAATAATGCTCACTGATGTTAAAATCGGCGATTTTCGGCGATTTTTTATTTCTGGTGGCCATTTTGGTCGCCATCTTTGATTTGGGTAAATATTCCTCAACTCAGATATAAGAAGAATCCTAGCTCGTGTATCTCCTGCACATATATATGCATGCGTGTTGTTATAATAGCAATAACATTCATTGATTCGAAACATTACATCGCGTTAGATTCGGCTTTGACCTATTATACCGGCATTTGGGAAAACGTGATATCGGACAAATATATCCCGCAATGAATGTATATTATGGACCCCTGTGGTCGAAAATGACTCCTCTATATGATAAATGTATAACATGACGCAAATATGCCAACATTTTCCCACAGAGACAAACGAAAGGTGGTAACATGTCAGAAAAATAGCATATTTTCACATTTCGGCGGCCATCTTGGCCGCCATATTGAATTCTGGTGTCGGATTTTTGGCTAATTTGTAAGGGTTGTATATTAGCATAACGAATCGAGCGGAAAACAAGACCGTATGTGATATCATCTTTACTATAACGGCGATCAAAGAGACATGGTGCATTTAAAAAAAATGGCCGCCATGATGGACACCATCTTGTCTGGAGTCTCTGCGGCCACTTTTGTTTTCTTGTTAACAAGTGAAAAAAATTATAGGAGACCTTAACACGTTGAGTGCCGGAAATCAATTAGTAATCTCGCCAGTTTGCCAAATCGTGGCAAGATAGATACCATTAGTAGACCATAATTTGGCTTCAATGAAGCAAGAACTGGATGACGTCGCGACT
This sequence comes from Siphonodentalium dalli, assembly GCA_032622095.1. Lineage (NCBI taxonomy): Eukaryota > Metazoa > Mollusca > Scaphopoda > Gadilida > Siphonodentaliidae > Siphonodentalium > Siphonodentalium dalli. Next base: position 130,580,248 of record CP136065.1, on the reverse strand, counting down.
TTAGATGACAGAAACGGCGATTGATAGTACTACGAGATAACTCGTAGCCGGCACTGGCGGACGGAATCTGGGTATTCCCACCACCAGTGCCAACTACGAGTTATCTCGTAGACACAATTGGACACGTTTCAGCAACAAATATGAAGTAGAATGTAACCCAAACAAGTTATTTTTGGTGGTAAGCATATTTATGGAGGTGTGGGTGTCCTTGTGGTGGTTACATCTCGTTATATAGTTATATTATGGCTGATGTACGGCCGAGCAAATTACTTATATGAGCATGACTACAGACGATGAATCCGACGTGGAATCATTGTTTCCTGTGAGGATGAATTTATTTCGTCCAGTAATGACTACGAGCATGCATCTTCTGTTGTTTCGGGCATTGTATAAGTTATCTCCCATTTAGCCTGATTTAGGCCTACGCTAGGGTTCCAAAGTACAGCCCAAAGTAATAATGTAGGAAGAATTGTCAGCACAAAATTAAAATAACCATGCAGCATTAGCCAAATAGATCCCTGTACATTCAGGAGTGTGCTACATGTAACGATTCCATTATAATCCATCCGTCTGGAAATAAGTCACCCTTTACTGTAAACATCTATGCTACACAAAACCATTTATCCGTGCATACATGTAGAACAGTTCGATCGACGAACTGCATGACGTCTAAAGTACGGTAATTGTTACCATTTCCGTTGTCCAAGAGGGTACAATGTAGCTTTGGGGAATAATTGTTGCACTTTACTTGAATTATAAATAATGAAATACCTAGCCCCAAACTGGAGTCGCACAGTGTATTCCAAAAAACAACTACTGTGTTCCCTAATAATGAGATAATGGTAGCATCAACGCGTGTAACGTCATGGATTATCCGCTTATCTGGATGCGTCCACTCACACATGAGTGAGAGGGGACATATTTGGCAGGCCTGTGTGCTGTGTGGGTGGTTGTGCGAAGTTCCAATGTGTTGAAACACAACGATGTAACCATTCCTCGAAACTGCCTTTGCATGTTTGTACATTATGAATATCCACCCCTGACTGTGTTTGCATGCGTGCACATTGTCAGTCTATTGAATACTAAAAACCCAGTCCAATTGCCCACACACGACTGCCTCTGGTGGTCACTCAGTGAGACAGTGTCAGTTGTATTCACTAACAACTGGACCATTTTGAGTAGAATATATGTGCTGATGGTGCTCACTTCAGGTGCACGATGTAAGGCGAGCCACACCATTTATTTGATAAAATCACTGTTCTGATGTTCCGAGGCGGGTTTTCGTGGTGTATCGACCTATTCCACTGCTTCCATTTGCACACGGCACAATCGTTTCGACGATTCTGCGACCAATTCCACGATTCTGCGGCTTGACAACCACGGTGCTGTGGCAATTTAACGATTCTGCGACCAGGCCGATGCGATAAAAACTAAAAACAAATTAAAGAATGAATAAATCCAGAAATACGGACAGGTATATGTACCATATATTATATTTCTATTAGGTACGGCGATCTTCGATTCGATAATCGATAGAGAGTTCAGCACTAGACAGTTAGCACAACAATACATAATCTTTGACACAAATAGACCGGTTGTTCCGGTTTTACACACATCACTGAGTGAAATTCGTCTTCAGAGTTTAGAAAATATATATAATGTCCTATAAAATTGAGTGGAAACCAAATAATAACATAGCCATACGTCTTTGGGTGATTTTTCACAACTGATGTTAACCTCAGTTCTGTGATTGATGGCGCTGTGTCCATATTTGCGGGGGTATCATCGCATTCAATTGACAACGCCGATGAGTCGACTATGACAACGACGATTGTGCGACCAGCAATTGAAATTTCATTAACTTGTGCTCACGAGAAGTCGTTTTCTAATGAATGGCACGCTCGCTATAGACATGAATACGCATATGAATCACACGAATTAAGCCTACGAGATTAAGACTCTTTTATTTGGAGCCAGCTGAGGAAAATAAAGTAATCTCGAATCGTATATTGCTATACTGTACATGTTTAATTTCCATATATGTGCACCACACATTACATGATTTAAATTGCCTTTCCGCCTACCCAACTTTCCTTCCGTCTGTCTGTGCGCAGTCGACTCACAATGCCTCGGTATTTTCTTATCGCCAACATGTCTTATTCTCAGTTGCGTTGTGGTATCGATGGTGGAGAATGGTCGCCTTAGAAATTAACTCCACACATGAAACTTAATATTTTGTATATATATATATATATATATATATATATATATATATATATATATATATATATATATATATATATATATCTAGGGAGAAAGAGGGGAGGGGAGAGAGGATGAGGGGATGGAGAGAGGGGAGAGAGATAGGAAGAGAGATAGGGAAATGGGGGAGGGATAGATAATCTCTAATGTGTTTTTTCAAGCTGACTTTAAAATGGACAAGGTTAATAAATTATTTTGCAAATAACTGGGACGAATTTGAAATCCACTTTATCACATAATCATATTTTAAGAAGGAAAACCAGCTAAAAAGACGGATTAACAAAAATAATATTGATTTCCTTACCACAACACAAGAGGAAGTAAAGACACATTCAAGACAAAATAATGTTCCATTTTAAATGTGTTTTTTTTTTCACTTTGGCAAAGTTGTATATATTGTATCATTAAAAGATCCTAATATTGCATATATATTTCCTTATATCCACTAATGATGAATATGTGCGTGCTTCCCGGGATACTTGACATCACACCCGCAATGACCGCGCGGATTAATAATACTTTCGAAAAGCCGCGCATGACACCAACATTAGATATTGGAAATTTTGGTCCCAACTCCTTTGCATTGACGAAAATAGATACAAAAACAAAGAGGCAAATTGGGGGACTATATTTGTTCGTCGCCAGCCAGAGTGCGCTATTCTGTCGTATACCTTTGTGTAGCGTCTCGGCCGACACCGTAAATATATCCATTGTGCATGCATTTTCAGCTTCTTTTAAAGATTTTGATATTTAAAAAAAGGGTATAAAGAAAGTTATCAATCTCGTTTTATAAAATGTTATATCCCAACATTTCTCGTTGGGGATCCTCTATATAAATCATTTATATCATCCGTCCTTAATACCGCTATATATTTTCCGTGAACGCGGACATGTATTTCATGAATATTAAAAAATCATTATATGGAATGCACCTCCAGAACTTTGACACGTAGACTTAAACCGCGGAATGGGGTCTGGGTAATCCAATATGGCCGCGACTCGGTGATCTCGCTTATTCTAAGATGTGGTGCAGAAAATGATAAAAAATTGGGCGCAATGGATATGAGGGTCATATATGTCATATATTTTGAACGCATCGTAAAGCATGACATAGTTACAGAAAGACACACACACTCAGCTTTTATATATATACTAGAAGGTGACCCGACTTCGTCCGGGCTTTGACCTTGAATTGTCCATTTTGAAGGTCAAGGTCAAGTGGGGTCACGATTTGACCAGTCCAAAACACTGCCCGGACAAAAGTACCCGACAAACGTGCCCGTCGAAATCCATCCGGTTTTACCCGACTTGACCTTGAATTGATCATTTTGAAAGTCAGGTCGGGGTCACGATTTGACCCGTCCAAAACACTCAGTGGACAAAAGTAACCCAATGTATCAAATTTCGTGAAAATCCCATCAAAATTCTCGATTTGACCTTGAATTGACCCGATTTCAAGGTCAAGGTCACGTCGCACGCATATGGCTGTTTCTATAGTCTATATGAACGTCTATCGAGTACGAAGTAATGTTACGGCTGAAGATTAGCCGGAATGCGAAAATACAAAAATCGTGTTGTCGATAAATATTTGTACAGTTTTCAAAACAATGTATCAAATAAAATTCATACTATATGCATACTAGTCCAACATACTCATTTATAGTCAATAGTCAGTGGTTGGCTTGGGTTTACGACCCGTATCAACATATATTTTTACACGAGCATGTGTGTCACGCTTTGTCCAATCCACTATATCTCTTATGTGACTTGGTCTCTATAGCTTCACATGTGGGGATCAGTAAATACACAGTACTGTATTGAATCCAGGACATGTGCATTGTACAACGAAGGCACTGTTCCAAACATTTATTGATGCAGCATACACGGGCTTATACGCATAAATAAGCTGTCCGATGACAGTGCAGTGACCGATACATCGTATACAAATGAAAATTACCGTTCAACGAGTCGCCCAATCGTCGTTGTCATGGTCGAAGCGGGGCGTTGTCAAATAGTTGACACCGTTACTGCATTTCTGTGTATAGTTTAATTGAATATTGCGTCAACGGGGGTACGAATTTGACAAATAATACATTTATGCTTATCAAAGCTTACGTTGGATGTTAATTTTCGCACCGTTAATGTCCGCTTGTAGCCCAAGAAATTACATTTTGCGATCGGTTTCGCGGTTTGATCGGATTATCCAGACTTGACCGAGCCGATTGTGACTCATTTTATGTATAGATCTCATCTTCGTATGTATTCCGTGAATTAACCTGGTGGACATGCAAAGTCTACTCTACACGATGCATGCCCACTTTTATCGTCCCAATTCAGTAAAAGGCCCCTTTATCTATGTTTGTCATAAAATATCACGTATGATAAGGCCGCAGAATCGTTGAACTGCCGCAGCACCGTGGTTGTCAAGCCGCAGAATCGTGGAATTGGTCGTAGAATCGTCGAAACGATTGTGCCGTGTGATTTGTCAGTTACACGACATGGAAACCACTACGAGATAACTCGTAGTGGCAACCTGCGAAGGTTGCGTACTACGAGATAACTCGTAGTGGCACTCAACGTGTTAAGGAAGAAAATTAGTGGGGTGAAGTTGAGTCCTGGGGGGTGTGCAGAGGTCGACCAATATCTCCTGGACTAGCACATATGTTCCTTATACGCTACTTCTCATTTTCAGATGTGGCGACATTTGCGGCAGGTCCTTCCTTAGCAATGGTTGCTATGCAACTACCCGCATTGAGTACATGCACATATGACTGATATTATGTGTGTTTTAACAAACCAAACTACTTCATGTAGCATTTTTATGGTGAAAATATATATTATAGTTGTTGTTAGTATTGATCTGACTGATCAATTACCATATTTCTTACTTAAAGGGGGATGTAACTGTTGCTGGGGACAAAACCAATGTGGCAAATGTGACAAAATCTAAAATGCACATATGACTGACATGGCAGTTTTAATTAAGAAACTAAACTACACCAAGTAGCATATTTATGGTGAAAACAATTATAAGTGTAGGTTATAAAAATATTTATGAGAAATATCACGAGCCGATAGGCCTGTGAGTGCACATTTTGAGTAAACCCTAATAATAGTTGTTGTTAGTGTAGATCTGACTGAAACATTTCCATATATTTCTTACTTACAGGAGTTGTAAAGCTTGCTATGGACATACCCGAAATAAAAAATGCAAATATGATATTATGGTTGCTATATAGTTTTAACCAACTAAACTCATTTTTATGGTGAAAACAATTACAATTGTTGTTTAAAGTGTGTTGTTGCAATGTGGCTCAAATTTAGTTTTCATATGGGTTACAATTATCCGTTGTGCTCAATTATCAGTTCCGACAATCAAAACGGATACCAGAATTGAGGAGTTTTGCACTATCTGTAAAATGGCAAATTAATGTGAGAGTTGAACAGTTGTTGCTTATATTTAATAGGAGGTATTACCACATATAAATGATAGACCCACACATCTACTGGTAGATGTAAATGTCATAGTTAGGTAAGGACCCAGACACCTACACGTATACGTAGTCATAGGACCCATGTCCGTACATATAGGCTATGGGCGTAGGATATGTATAGGCCATGAATATATATATTATGGCTTCATATAAGCCATAATATCGGGGCCCATATATATATATATATATATATTTATATGTTGGCCTTGGATCAAGGCATCTATAGACAAGGCATGCATCATTTAATCACGATGTCACACAGATTATATCTGGTCACCAAGAACACAGGCCATAAATGGAGCGATAACTTGTTATTGAAATACATTAGCAGTCCTTCCCACGAGGAAAACAGAGCGAGAGCATTTAAGCAAGCTATCGGAAAATTGCACTAGCACTGAAACAACACAAGAATTCCATATGGTCTCATCTAATTGGATAACTGGGTTTTCTACAGCATTGTTGTTATCTACTTTACAGCGGCGTTTGCATTTTTGTGTGACTAGTGGTCCCCTTAGATCACTATTTTCTCGACTATTAGTGGCTCTTATGACAGTTGGCCAATATGGATACGTTCATGTATTATTGTAGTTCACATGGGGCTCATCAATAGGGTGTTAACATGTTTATCATTGTGTTAAAATCAGACTGTTTTCAATGGGAGACAATGTTCAGAAACCATACCAAGACATTTTGTGTAGCGTTTTTCTCAGACATAGAAACTAAGGGAGGGGCATCTGTTGGCACTAATGTCTCCCTACAGGGCTGTGGACTGTTTATTGTAATAAATATGATAATTACCTGTCCATGTACATATTACTGACTTTTTACGTCTCGATCGCTCGAAAAAAATAGCGATTTGACCGTCACAGCACCCGTACACTCCAACACAGCGGACATACATCTGCCACAGCACAGAAACGATTGGTTGGTGTGTATATCCAGTTTCATATGCTCACAATTGAACTCTGACTACCCTTATTCTATTCAATAAACCCATTCTGTAAATTCTGTTATTAAACGTTCTTTTCATAACAGGAAATAGTGCCAGGCGACCTTTGACTTCCGGTTTGTTGTCTGTTTACATTTTGTACTCCATGTCTCAAAATACTATGGCTTCCATCATTTTTCCAACAAAACTCTTAACGAATTAAGAGTTTGAAAAGTTATTTCATTAAATATATGCCATTAAATACGCGAAAGAGTGTTTACGTGTATTTATCTGCGACTATTTCTTTTATATATGGGAGGTGACTAATTAAAGTCCTTCTTGTTAGTGCCTACAGGTGGTAGGGTGTGCAGAGAGTGAAGATCCGCGCTATCTCTCTCTTTAATTCCGCGCTGAGGTGCTGTGCTGAGGTTTATTGTTCCAGATTTGTACGACTGTGCGTTTTATTCCCATTTGCGAGTTGTCATCGTGGATTACTATATAGTGAGGGACACGTTGGATGTGGGGAAGTTGATGTCAACGGGTGTGACACAGGTGAGAGAGATGCTCGTGGCCATATTGCATGCGATTGACTTGTGAGTAAATAAATAAAAATAGGCGAGGATGATCCTCCAGGGAGGTACTCAATCACTTGAATATCCTGAAAATGGTCTAGCGCTTTCGATAACAAGTGTATCTTCATCAGGACCAGGATGGCGTGGGTAGATGTGGGTTTTGCCTGTCCTTTTATACACTAGGTTGGTTGAGCGTGGATTTGATTGGTCAATGGGTAGATGTCGGGAGGTTATGGACACAGAAGACAGTCCTTCGATTTTGGAAAACGTAGGTGCGCCGTATATCACTCGGAGCTTTTGGGATTTGCGCGCGCCTTTTTTGAGGGAGCACAATTCAAATTAAAATTGATTAAATGACTACTGAATAAAGACAAACATGTGTATAATGCACAAGTATCATTCTCCCAGAAACACAAATAAAACATATTTATATCAGTTTTATTATCAGTTTTATCAAACAATAGTCTCTGACTGCCGTAGCTGTCAAATTTTGAAAGTTATCGATGAGCGAAGAACTGCCATTAGTTATCCAGTTAAGATGAAGTTTTTTTAGTTTGACCAATGAGAGCTTGGCTAGTATGGCTACTATCGAAGTCTGCGGCGTTTCGCGGTCTTAGATTAGTAACTATCTAGAGCATGACTGAACATAAACGAGCCAAGGAAATAGTACATATCTGAAGCATGGCTGAGTTAAAGATTCCGGATGGTAATTAAGTATTTTCACTGACCAACGTTTGTCAGCAAGTCAGAATATCACAATTAGTCGACTTCCGGGTCTGAGAGCACATGCTCAGACTCGATTAAAACTTCGAACTCAGAAGTGGAATCATATAACCGCGATCAGATTCACTGTATTCCGACGAATCAACTCTTTCGTTTTGATAATATTTTGAGCATTGTCGCTGTCACTATCAGACATGATATACCGTAATCTGCATAAATTTATATAATGGTATTCGCATTGGTACAATTTGTCCAAATGAATCCTCGAAATACTGCAAGGTGAAACATAAACGCTGCCGCCAAAGTCAGTCTGCTTTTTGCGGGAACTCGCACGTGCAGTAGTTGTGACGAGGTGTCACCCCAATCATTGAGTGCGAAAGACGCCGCTTTGACCTTTGCTACCAGGATCGTAATCAACGTCATCACTGCTGAGAAAGATACATGGTGAATAGTCTTGTTGGCGTTTAACCATTGGTGTGTTGTTTGTTAAAATCTCGTTCACTGGTTGCAAATTCCGATAATTCCGCTGGTTTTTAGATTTGCGCCTTAAAATCGAAGGACTGCAGAAGAGGTCTCGGGGTTGAGTGTGGGTATATTGCGGGTATGTTGTCCCTTGGTTCCCGTTAGTCAATGCTGGTAGTTTGTGAGGGTATATTGTTGCGCCCAGTCACTGTTGTTTAGTGCGGGTAGTTGTAGCGGGTATATTGGATACAGTGCTACTAATAACGTGGTGTGTCCATGAGTTAAAGTACAATCGGCGCTGGTATATGATTTATAACCTAGATCGCCGGATGTGGGGTTGCGGGTATGCTCCGAAGAAACGATCTGAAGTGGTGCGGGTATATATGTCGCTTTATTCATCATAATTTGTACCAACTGCGGGTATGTATTGTGTAGTATCTGCAGTTATGATACTATATTGATATGCTGGGTACGTCTTGGATTCCTGGGTGGCATACAAGGGGATTGTTGATTGCGATATGTCTTGTGCAGAGTGAGCACAGAGTCGGTGGTTACCGTAATTGTTTAAACAGAGTGAGCACAGAGTCGGTGGTTACCCATTCGGCAAACCTCGTCAGATTCCGTCACCGTTTCAGACTCGGCTTTAATACAATGCCATGATTGGTTACGGACTACTTAAGTTATTTATATATTGGGTATTTCCGTATACTTGACCGTTCGTTTTAGAAGGTGCACTTTTGGATAGGATTTTTAGAGAATTACTTCCATTGTTTTCTCTTTGTTTAGGCATCGACATCTATTAAAATGTGATGTATTAGTTCGTGTTAGATAGTACATCATGTACCAATGATGATTTGCATGTTGTGAGGTGACAACTTCTTTGTATAACTGTTTGATTGGGACAAAATCTAGCGAAGAAAAAATTGTTATTTATTTAAATGTTGATCTATCTGTAAATGTGTCTGGTGCAAAAAGTATGTGCTACTGCTAACTTTCAACTTCTGCACGGACTTGACCAGAGCTTCCACGACCTTCCGCTTTATTGATTGGAGTAATGGTATTAGTATGTAGATATTGATTCACTCTCTCCATGAAGATGCAAGCACTGTTCAGCTGTCTCAAACAGGTTCTACATATTTTTGCACCAGGGACATTTACAGATAGATCAACATTAAAATAAACATGTTGGAATATGCAATCAATAAACATATATACATGCAAAAAGTATTTTTCATTGGAGGGTTTTCAGGGAAAATGTGTGTGTTACAGTGGGACTGACAATACCCCCTCCAGGCCTCCCCAAGATTCAAAATATTATCACTCTGGGCCAACTTATATGCCTTTGAAAAGAGTTATTTTTATGACATATTTTACCTCATTTCGACCAGAGGGGAATTTTCAGAACTACGTTTAAATGTAATTCAATTATGCTTAAGAAGAATTCAAAATGAATTATATGGTTATGCATTATAGAAAGGCATGGAAGGCCTTCGAGTGGGTATACTGTTAAAATATACAGCATAAAAACTGCCATAAACAGAAAGAATATTCAATATTAGACATATTTTAGTCTTACACCAATCAAATATCGTGCAAATAGTATGTTGTCATTATTGTACGCTTTGTTATGTAAACAAAAGCCAGACTCGAACATTTTTGGGGGGTATTATTTATCTGAAAAAAGGGGTACAAACTTGACAATAACATACTATTCGCGCTATATTTATGATTGGCATAAAAACAAAATCTGTCTATAATTTTAATATTCTTTGTGTTTATAGCAGTTTTAAAGGAAGTGACTATTTTAACAGCAATACAACTGCAAATGCCATCCATGCCTTTAAGCAGAATAGAAATTACGCTTAAGCATAATAGAATTATGGCTAAGAATTACACTTGTGGAAAATTAGCTAATATATCAGTGAATTTCGCCTCCTATATGACAATATCCCCACATACATGTATACACTTGCGTGGATAGCAACTTGTGCACTACAATCACAGATGCATGCCAAATTGAGTGAGGTGAAAGATAGTAAGTTAATAAATCAGTCGAAATTGAGATCTTTGTTGAACCATGGTATCAGTCTAATAGGCATACATTTTATTGTCAGCATTGCTATCAATTAGGAGAAATGTCCCATGGCAAATTTAAATTCTACGACCTGTCAAGATTCCAAAAGTTGCCTCAGCATTTCTTATTTCCAAAGCTAATTTCAAGTACTGAATCTTGTGATGTTGATCCATAAAAACTGTGGTCACAAACTTCTGAAGTAACATTGTCAAATATAGTGCACCCCTTTATGTTGACTTCCAAATCAGAAATGGTGTCACATTGTATAGATATATTCACAAATGCACCCTTGGGATGCAGAAAATGCCTCCCCCGCAAAGAAGTATGAAAAAGATATACAAGTGTGGAAGGATTCCTATTCAAGGCTGGAAAATGTTCAGATTATAAGTTCAGCATTTGTTGAAACTTTTTATCTGAGCATTTCCTAAGTGAACTAATTTTGTAAAGGGTTAATGTAACTGCCCACATTGAATTCATTTCACAACCTTAATTGAACTGACTTACCAGAAAGATGTTAATGTGGTTGATATGTGGGTATCAACTTATATATAAATACGCATATACCTAAATTAATGTGGGTAATGAAATTTCAAAGTAGTGAAAATTTCTAAGTGATGCCTTTATAATATACTCCACAAGGATTTGAATGCCGATTGATGAAGATAATTTTATACATTGTATGAAGATCATGTCAATCAGTAAATTTTCTGAATGTGTCAATTTTGAAGAATGGACAGAACAGATGATTTATTAGCTACAGGATTTTACAGACAAGAGAAACAGGTTTGTTGGAAATTTTATTTTTGGAGGTAAATACATTTCAAAATGTACCAAGTTATATATAGGTATCACCACCACACACATATATAGGTATTCCCAGCCACACATATATATAGGTATCCCCACCACACACATCTATAGGTATCCCCACCACATACATCTATAGGTATCCCCACCACATACATATATAGGTATCACCACCACACACATATATAGGTATCCCCACCACATACATATATAGGTATCCCCACCACACACATATGTAGGTATCCCCGCCACATACATATATAGGTATCACCACCACACACACATATATATAGTTCTCCCCACCACATACATCTATATGTATCCCCCACCACACGCATCTATAGGTATCCCCACCACACATCTATAGGTATCCCCACCACACACATATAAAGGTATCCCCACCATACACATCTATATGTATCCCCGCTCCACACATCTATAGGTATCCCCACCACATACATATGTAGGTATCCCCACCACACCCATATATAGGTATCCCCACCACATACATATATAGGTATCACCACCACACACATATAGGTATCCCCGCCACATACATATAGGTATTCCCACCAAACACATATAGGTATCCCCACCGCACACATCTATAGGTATCACCACCACATACATATATAGGTATGACCACCACATACACATATAGGTATCCCCACCACATACATATATAGGTCTCCCCACCACACACATATATAGGTATCCCCGCCACTCACATATATAGGTATCCTCACTACACACATATATAGGTATCCCCGCAACATACATCTATAGGTATCCCCGCCACATACATATATAGGTATCCCCACCACATACATATATAGGTATCACCACCACATACATCTATATGTATCACCACCACACACATATATAGGTATCCCCACCACACACATATATAGGTATCCCCACCACATACATACATAGGTCTCCCCACCACATACATCTATAGGTATCCCCACCACACACATTAAAAGGTATCACCAACACATACATATATAGGTATCCCCGCCACACACATATATAGGTATCCCCGCCACATACATATATAGGTATCCCCACCACACACATCTATAGGTATCACCAACACATACATATATAGGTATCCCCAACACATACATATATAGGTATCCCCACCACATAAATATATAGGTATCCCCACCACATACATATATAGGTATCCCCACCACAAACATCTATAGGTATCCCCACCACATACATATATAGGTATCGCCACCACATCCATATATAGGTAATCCCACCACATACAAATATATGTATCCCCACCACATACATGTATAAGTATACCCGCCACACACATATATAGGTATCCCCGCCACATACATATATAGGTATCCCCGCCACATACATATATAGGAATTCCCGCCACATACATATATAGGTATTCCCGCCAAACACATATATAGGTCTCCCCACCACACACATCTATAGGTATCCCCACCACACACATATATAGGTATCCCCACCACACACATCTATAGGTATCCCCACCACACACATATATAGGTATCCCCACCACATACAGATATAGGTATCCCCATAACATACATATATAGGTATCCCCACCCCATACATATATAGGTAGCCCCACCACACACATATATAGGTATCACCACCACATACATATATAGGTATCCCCGCCACATATATATATAGGTATCCCCGCCACACACATATATAGGTCTCCCCGCCACATACATATATAGGTATCCCCACCACACACATATATATGTATCCCCACCACACACATATATATGTATCCCCGCCACTCACATATATAGGTATCCCCACCACACACATCTATAGGTATCCCCACCACACACATATATAGGTATCCCCACCACATACAGATATAGGTATCCCCATAACATACATATATAGGTATCCCCACCCCATACATATATAGGTAGCACCACCACACACATATATAGGTATCCCCACCACATACATATATAGGTATCACCACCACACACACATATAGGTATCCCCCCACATACATATATAGGTATCCCCACCACACACATATATAGGTCTCCCCACCACACACATCTATAGGTATCCCCACCACATACATCTATAGGTATTCCCGCCACATACATATAGGTGTTCCCACCAAACACATATAGGTATCCCCACCGCACACATCTATAGGTATCACCACCACATACATATATAGGTATCCCCACCACATACATATATAGGTCTCCCCGCCACACACATATATAGGTATCCCCGCCACACACATATATAGGTATCCTCACTACACACATATATAGGTATCCCCGCCACATACATCTATAGGTATCCCCGCCACATACATATATAGGTATCCCCACCACATACATATATATGTATCACCACCACATACATCTATATGTATCACCACCACACACATATATAGGTATCCCCACCACACACATATATAGGTATCCCCACCACATACATATATATATATAGGTATCCCCACCACATACATATATAGGTATCCCCACCACACACATATATAGGTATCCCCACCACATACATATATAGGTATCACCACCACACACACATATAGGTATCCCCCCACATACATATATAGGTATCCCCACCACACACATATATAGGTATCACCGCCACATACATATATAGGTATCCCCGCCACACACATATATAGGTCTCCCCATCACACACATCTATAGGTATCCCCACCACATACATCTATAGGTATTCCCGCCACATACATATAGGTGTTCCCACCAAACACATATAGGTATCCCCACCGCACACATCTATAGGTATCACCACCACATACATATATAGGTATCCCCACCACATACATATATAGGTCTCCCCGCCACACACATATATAGGTATCCCCGCCACACACATATATAGGTATCCTCACTACACACATATATAGGTATCCCCGCCACATACATCTATAGGTATCCCCGCCACATACATATATAGGTATCCCCACCACATACATATATAGGTATCACCACCACATACATCTATATGTATCACCACCACACCCATATATAGGTATCCCCACCACACACATATATAGGTATCCCCACCACATACATATATATATAGGTCTCCCCACCACATACATATATAGGTATCCCCGCCACACACATATATAGGTATCACCAACACATACATATATAGGTATCCCCGCCACACACATATATAGGTATCCCCGCCACATACATATATAGGTATCCCCACCACACTCATATATAGGTATCCCCACCACACACATATATAGGTATCCCAGCCACACACATATATAGGTATCCCCACCACACACATCTATATGTATCCCCACCACACAGATCTATATGTATCCCCACCACACACATCTATAGGTATCCCCAACACACACATCTATAGGTATCCCCCCCCCACATACATATATAGGTATCCCCACCACATACATATATAGGTATCCCCACCACATACATCTATAGATATCCCCACCACTCACATCTATAGGTATCCCCACCACATACATATATATGTATCCCCACCACATACATATATAGGTATCCCCACCAAATACATATATAGGTATCCCCACCGCACACATATATATAGGTATCCCCGCCGCACACATATATAGGTATCCCCACCACATACATATATAGGTCTCCCCACCACATACATCTATAGGTATCCCCACCACACACATCTGTAGGTATCCCCACCGCACACATATATAGGTATCACCACCACATACATATATAGGTATCCCCGCCACACACCTATATGGGTATCCCCGCCACATACATATATGGGTATCCCCACCACACACATCTATAGGTATCCCCACCACATACATATATAGGTATCACCACCACATACATATATAGGTATCCCCACCACACACATATATAGGTATCCCCACCATATACATATATAGGTATCAGCACCACACACATATATAGGTCTCCCCACCACATACATCTATAGGTATCCCCACCACACACATCTATAGGTATCCCCACCACATACATCTATATGTATCCCCACCACACACATCTATAGGTATCCCCACCACATACATCTATAGGTATCACCACCACACACACATATAGGTATCCCCCCACGTTCATTTAGGTATCCCACCACACACATATAGGTATCCCCACCACATACATATATAGGTATCCCCACCACATACATCTATAGGTATCCCCACCACTCACATCTATAGGTATCCCCACCACATACATATATATGTATCCCCACCACATACATATATAGGTATCCCCACCAAATACATATATAGGTATCCCCACCACACACATATATATAGGTATCCCCGCCGCACACATATATAGGTATCCCCACCACATACATATATAGGTCTCCCCACCACATACATCTATAGGTATCCCCACCACACATCTGTAGGTATCCCCACCACACACATATATAGGTATCACCACCACATACATATATAGGTATCCCCGCCACACACCTATATAGGTATCCCCGCCACATACATATATGGGTATCCCAACCACACACATCTATAGGTATCCCCACCACATACATATATAGGTATCACCACCACATACATATATAGGTATCCCCACCACACACATATATAGGTATCCCCACCATATACATATATAGGTATCAGCACCACACACATATATAGGTCTCCCCACCACATACATCTATAGGTATCCCTACCACACACATCTATAGGTATCCCCACCACATACATCTATATGTATCCCCACCACACACATCTATATGTATCCCCACCACATACATCTATAGGTATCACCACCACACACACATATAGGTATCCCCCCACGTTCATATAGGTATCCCACCACACACATATAGGTATCCCCACCACACACATCTATAGGTATCACCAACACGTACATATATAGGTATCCCCAACACATACATATATAGGTATCCCCACCACATAAATATATAGGTATCCCCACTACATACATATATAGGTATCCCCACCACAAACATCTATAGGTATCCCCACCACATACATATATAGGTATTCCCACCACATACATATATAGGTATCCCCACCACATACAAATATAGGTATCTCCACCACATACATGTATAAGTATTCCCGCCCCACACATAAATAGGTATCTCCGCCACATACATATATAGGTATCCCCGCCACATACATATATAGGTATCCCCGCCACATACATATATAGGAATTCCCGCCATATACATATATAGGTATTCCGCCAAACACATATATAGGTCTCCCCACCACACACATCTATAGGTATCCCCACCACACACATATATAGGTATCCCCACCACACACATCTATAGGTATCCCCACCACACACATATATAGGTATCCCCACCACATACAGATATAGGTATCCCCATAACATACATATATAGGTATCCCCACCACATACATATATAGGTAGCCCCACCACACACATATATAGGTATCCCCACCACATACAGATATAGGTATCCCCATAACATACATATATAGGTATCACCACCACATACATATATAGGTATCCCCGCCACATACATATATAGGTATCCCCACCACATACATATATAGGTATCACCACCACATACATCTATATGTATCACCACCACACACATATATAGGTATCCCCACCACACACATATATAGGTATCCCCACCACATACATATATATATATAGGTCTCCCCACCACATACATCTATAGGTATCCCCACCACACACATCTATAGGTATCACCAACACATACATATATAGGTATCCCCGCCACACACATATATAGGTATACCCGCCACATACATATATATGTATCCCCACCACACTCATATATAGGTATCCCCACCACACACATATATAGGTATCCCAGCCACACACATATATACGTATCCCCACCACACACATCTATATGTATCCCCACCACACACATCTATATGTATCCCCACCACACACATCTATAGGTATCCCCAACACACACATCTATAGGTATCCCCCCACATACATATATAGGTATCCCCACCACATACATATATAGGTATCCCCACCACACACATATATAGGTATCCCCACCACATACATATATAGGTATCCCCACCACATACATAGGTATCCCCACCACATACATATATAGGTATCCCCACCACATACATCTATAGGTATCCCCACCACATACATATATAGGTATCCCAGCCACACACATATATAGGTCTCCCCACCACACACATCTATAGGTATCCCCACCACATACATATATATGTATCCCCACCACATACATATATAGGTATCCCCACCAAATACATATATAGGTATCCCCACCACACACATATATATAGGTATCCCCGCCGCACACATATATAGGTATCCCCACCACATACATATATAGGTCTCCCCACCACATACATCTATAGGTATCCCCACCACACACATCTGTAGGTATCCCCACCACACACATATATAGGTATCACCACCACATACATATATAGGTATCCCGGCCACACACCTATATAGGTATCCCCGCCACATACATATATGGGTATCCCCACCACACACATCTATAGGTATCCCCACCACATACATATATAGGTATCACCACCACATACATATATAGGTATCCCCACCACACACATATATAGGTATCCCCACCATATACATATATAGGTATCAGCACCACACACATATATAGGTCTCCCCACCACATACATCTATAGGTATCCCCACCACACACATCTATAGGTATCCCCACCGCATACATCTATATGTATCCCCACCAAACACATCTATAGGTATCCCCACCACATACATCTATAGGTATCACCACCACACACATATAGGTATCCCCCACGTTCATATAGGTATCCCACCACACACATATAGGTATCCCCACCACATACATATATAGGTATCCCCACCACATACATCTATAGGTATCCCCACCACACACATCTATAGGTATCCCCACCACATACATATATATGTATCCCCACCACATACATATATAGGTATCCCCACCAAATACATATATAGGTATCCCCACCACACACATATATATAGGTATCCCCGCCGCACACATATATAGGTATCCCCACCACATACATATATAGGTCTCCCCACCACATACATCTATAGGTATCCCCACCACACACATCTGTAGGTATCACCACCACATACATATATAGGTATCCCCGCCACACACCTATATAGGTATCCCCGCCACATACATATATGGGTATCCCAACCACACACATCTATAGGTATCCCCACCACATACATATATAGGGTATCACCACCACATACATATATAGGTATCCCCACCACACACATATATGGTATCCCCACCATATACATATATAGGTATCAGCACCACACACATATATAGGTCTCCCCACCACATACATCTATAGGTATCCCCACCACACACATCTATAGGTATCCCCACCACATACATCTATATGTATCCCCACCACATAAATATATAGGTATCCCCACTACATACATATATAGGTATCCCCACCACAAACATCTATAGGTATCCCCACCACATACATATATAGGTATTCCCCACCACATACATATATAGGTATCCCCACTACATACATATATAGGTATCCCCCACCACAAACATCTATAGGTATCCCCACCACATACATATATAGGTATTCCCACCACATACATATATAGGTATCCCCACCACATACAAATATAGGTATCCCCACCACATACATGTATAAGTATTCCCGCCCCACACATAAATAGGTATCCCCGCCACATACATATATAGGTATCACCACCACACACACATATAGGTATCCCCCACGTTCATATAGGTTATCCCACCACACACATATAGGTATCCCCCACCACACACATCTATAGGTATCACTAACACGTACATATATAGGTATCCCCCAACATATACATATATAGGTATCCCCCACCACATAAATATATAGGTATCCCCCACTACATACATATATAGGTATCCCCACCACAAACATCTATAGGTATCCCCACCACATACAAATATAGGTATCCCCACCACATACATGTATAAGTATTCCCGCCCCACACATAAATAGGTATCCCCGCCACATACATATATAGGTATCCCCCGCCACATACATATATAGGTATCCCCGCCACAATACATATATAGGAATTCCCGCCCATATACATATATAGGTATTCCGCCAAACACATATATAGGTCTCCCCACCACACACATCTATAGGTATCCCCACCACACACATATATAGGTATCCCCACCACACACATCTATAGGTATCCCCACCACACACATATATAGGTATCCCCACCACATACAGATATAGGTATCCCCATAACATACATATATAGGTATCCCCACCACATACATATATAGGTAGCCCCACCACACACATATATAGGTATCACCCACCACATACATATATAGGTATCCCCCGCCACATACATATATAGGTTTTCCCCGCCACACACACATATATAGGTCTCCCCGCCACATACATATATAGGTATCCCCACCACACACATATATAGGTATCCCCACCACACACATATATATGTATATCCGCCACACACATATATAGGTATCCCCACCCACCACATCTATAGGTATCCTCTCCACACACATCTATAGGTATCCCCACCACATACATCTATAGGTATCCCCCACCACACCCACATATATAGGTATCCCCACCACATACATATATAGGTATCACCACCACACACACATATAGGTATCCCCCACATACATATATAGGTATCCCCGCCACACACATATATAGGTATCACCGCCACATACATATATAGGTATCCCCGCCACACCCATATATAGGTCTCCCCACCACACACATCTATAGGTATCCCCACCACATACATCTATAGGTATCCCCACCACATACATATATAGGTATCACCACCACACACATATATAGGTATCCCCACCACATACATATATAGGTATCCCCACCACACACATATATAGGTATCACCGCCACATACATATATAGGTATCCCCGCCACACACATATATAGGTCTCCCCACCACACACATCTATAGGTATCCCCACCACATACATCTATAGGTATCCACACCACATACATATATAGGTATCCTCACCACACACATATATAGGTATCCCCACCACATACATATATAGGTCTCCCCACCACATACATATGTAGGTATCCCCGCCACATACATATATAGGTATCCCAACACATACATATATAGGTATCCCCGCCACACACATATATATGTCTCCCCACCACACACATATATAGGTATCCCCGCCACACACATATATAGTTATCCTGACCACACTCATATATAGGTATCCCCGCCACATACATCTATAGGTATCCCCACCACATACATATATAGGTATCCCCACCACATACATATATAGGTATCACCGCCACATACATCTAAAGGTATCACCACCACACATATATAGGTATCCCCACCACACACATATATAGGTATCACCACCACATACATATATAGGTATCCCCACCACATACATATATATGTATCCCCACCACACACATATATAGGTATTCCCACCACACACATCTATAGGTATCCCCACCACACACATATATAGGTATCCCCACCACACACATCTATATGTATCCCCACCACACACATATATAGGTATCCCCACCACATAAATATATAGGTATCCCCACCACAAACATATATAGTTATCCTCACCACACACATATATAGGTATCCCCACCACGAACATATATAGTTATCCTCACCACACACATATATAGGTATCCCCACCACATACATATATAGGTCTCCCCACCACATACATATATAGGTATCCCCGCCACATACATGTTTAGGTATCCCCACCACATACATATATAGGTATCCCCGCCACATACATCTATAGGTATCCCCACCACACACATCTATAGGTATCCCCACCACATACATCTATATGTATCCCCACCAAACACATCTATAGGTATCCCCACCACATACATCTATAGGTATCACCACCACACACATATAGGTATCCCCCACGTTCATATAGGTATCCCACCACACACATATAGGTATCCCCACCACATACATATATAGGTATCCCCACCACATACATCTATAGGTATCCCCACCACACACATCTATAGGTATCCCCACCACATACATATATATGTATCCCCACCACATACATATATAGGTATCCCCACCAAATACATATATAGGTATCCCCACCACACACATATATATAGGTATCCCCGCCGCACACATATATAGGTATCCCCACCACATACATATATAGGTCTCCCCACCACATACATCTATAGGTATCCCCACCACACACATCTGTAGGTATCACCACCACATACATATATAGGTATCCCCGCCACACACCTATATAGGTATCCCCGCCACATACATATATGGGTATCCCAACCACACACATCTATAGGTATCCCCACCACATACATATATAGGTATCACCACCACATACATATATAGGTATCCCCACCACACACATATATAGGTATCCCCACCATATACATATATAGGTATCAGCACCACACACATATATAGGTCTCCCCACCACATACATCTATAGGTATCCCCACCACACACATCTATAGGTATCCCCACCACATACATCTATATGTATCCCCACCACATAAATATATAGGTATCCCCACTACATACATATATAGGTATCCCCACCACAAACATCTATAGGTATCCCCACCACATACATATATAGGTATTCCCACCACATACATATATAGGTATCCCCACTACATACATATATAGGTATCCCCACCACAAACATCTATAGGTATCCCCACCACATACATATATAGGTATTCCCACCACATACATATATAGGTATCCCCACCACATACATGTATAAGTATTCCCGCCCCACACATAAATAGGTATCCCCGCCACATACATATATAGGTATCACCACCACACACACATATAGGTATCCCCCACGTTCATATAGGTATCCCACCACACACATATAGGTATCCCCACCACACACATCTATAGGTATCACCAACACGTACATATATAGGTATCCCCAACACATACATATATAGGTATCCCCACCACATAAATATATAGGTATCCCCACTACATACATATATAGGTATCCCCACCACAAACATCTATAGGTATCCCCACCACATACAAATATAGGTATCCCCACCACATACATGTATAAGTATTCCCGCCCCACACATAAATAGGTATCCCCGCCACATACATATATAGGTATCCCCGCCACATACATATATAGGTATCCCCGCCACATACATATATAGGAATTCCCGCCATATACATATATAGGTATTCCGCCAAACACATATATAGGTCTCCCCACCACACACATCTATAGGTATCCCCACCACACACATATATAGGTATCCCCACCACACACATCTATAGGTATCCCCACCACACACATATATAGGTATCCCCACCACATACAGATATAGGTATCCCCATAACATACATATATAGGTATCCCCACCACATACATATATAGGTAGCCCCACCACACACATATATAGGTATCACCACCACATACATATATAGGTATCCCCGCCACATACATATATAGGTTTCCCCGCCACACACACATATATAGGTCTCCCCGCCACATACATATATAGGTATCCCCACCACACACATATATAGGTATCCCCACCACACACATATATATGTATATCCGCCACACACATATATAGGTATCCCCACCCACACATCTATAGGTATCCTCTCCACACACATCTATAGGTATCCCCACCACATACATCTATAGGTATCCCCACCACACACATATATAGGTATCCCCACCACATACATATATAGGTATCACCACCACACACACATATAGGTATCCCCCACATACATATATAGGTATCCCCGCCACACACATATATAGGTATCACCGCCACATACATATATAGGTATCCCCGCCACACCCATATATAGGTCTCCCCACCACACACATCTATAGGTATCCCCACCACATACATCTATAGGTATCCCCACCACATACATATATAGGTATCACCACCACACACATATATAGGTATCCCCACCACATACATATATAGGTATCCCCACCACACACATATATAGGTATCACCGCCACATACATATATAGGTATCCCCGCCACACACATATATAGGTCTCCCCACCACACACATCTATAGGTATCCCCACCACATACATCTATAGGTATCCACACCACATACATATATAGGTATCCTCACCTCACACATATATAGGTATCCCCACCACATACATATATAGGTCTCCCCACCACATACATATGTAGGTATCCCCGCCACATACATATATAGGTATCCCAACACATACATATATAGGTATCCCCGCCACACACATATATATGTCTCCCCACCACACACATATATAGGTATCCCCGCCACACACATATATAGTTATCCTCACCACACTCATATATAGGTATCCCCGCCACATACATCTATAGGTATCCCCACCACATACATATATAGGTATCCCCACCACATACATATATAGGTATCACCGCCACATACATCTAAAGGTATCACCACCACACATATATAGGTATCCCCACCACACACATATATAGGTATCACCACCACATACATATATAGGTATCCCCACCACATACATATATATGTATCCCCACCACACACATATATAGGTATTCCCACCACACACATCTATAGGTATCCCCACCACACACATATAGGTATCCCCACCACACACATCTATATGTATCCCCACCACACACATATATAGGTATCCCCACCACATAAATATATAGGTATCCCCACCACAAACATATATAGTTATCCTCACCACACACATATATAGGTATCCCCACCACAAACATATATAGTTATCCTCATCACACACATATATAGGTATCCCCACCACATACATATATAGGTCTCCCCACCACATACATATATATGTATCCCCGCCACATACATGTTTAGGTATCCCCACCACATACATATATAGGTATCCCCGCCACATACATATATAGGTATCCCAACCACACACATATATAGGTATCCCCGCCACATACATATATAGGTATCCCCACCACACACATATATAGGTATCCCCACCACACACATATATATGTATCCCCGCCACACACATATATAGGTATCCCCACCCACACATCTATAGGTATCCTCACCACACACATCTATAGGTATCCCCACCACACACATCTATAGGTATCCCCACCACACACATCTATAGGTGTCCCCACCACATACATATATAGGTATCCCCACCACATACATATATAGATATCCCCACCACACACATATATAGGTATCCCCACCACATACATATATAGGTATCCCCACCACATACATATATAGGTATTCCCACCACATACATATATAGGTATCCCCACCACACACATCTATAGGTATCCCCACCACACACATCTATAGGTATCCCCACCACATACATATATAGGTATCCCCACCACATACATATATAGGTATCCCCACCACATACATCTATAGGTATCCACACCACATACATATATAGGTATCCTCACCACACACATATATAGGTATCCCCACCACATACATATATAGGTCTCCCCACCACATACATATATAGGTATCCCCGCCACATACATTTATATGTATCCCAACACATACATATATAGGTATCCCCGCCACACACATATATATGTCTCCCCACCACACACATATATAGGTATCCCCGCCACACACATATATAGTTATCCTCACCACACTCATATATAGGTATCCCCGCCACATACATCTATAGGTATCCCCACCACATACATATATAGGTATCCCCACCACATACATATATAGGTATCACCGCCACATACATCTAAAGGTATCACCACCACACATATATAGGTATCCCCACCACACACATATATAGGTATCACCACCACATACATATATAGGTATCCCCACCACATACATATATATGTATCCCCACCACACACATATATAGGTATTCCCACCACACACATCTATAGGTATCCCCACCACACACATATATAGGTATCCCCACCACACACATCTATATGTATCCCCACCACACACATATATAGGTATCCCCACCACATAAATATATAGGTATCCCCACCACAAACATATATAGTTATCCTCACCACACACATATATAGGTATCCCCACCACAAACATATATAGTTATCCTCACCACACACATATATAGGTATCCCCACCACATACATATATAGGTCTCCCCACCACATACATATATAGGTATCCCCGCCAAATACATGTTTAGGTATCCCCACCACATACATATATAGGTATCCCCGCCACATACATATATAGGTATCCCAACCACACACATATATAGGTATCCCCGCCACATACATATATAGGTATCCCCACCACACACATATATAGGTATCCCCACCACACACATATATATGTATCCCCGCCACACACATATATAGGTATCCCCACCCACACATCTATAGGTATCCTCACCACACACATATATAGGTATCCCCACCACACACATCTATAGGTATCCCCACCACATACATATATAGGTATCCCCACCACATACATATATAGATATCCCCACCACACACATATATAGGTATCCCCACCACATACATATATAGGTATCCCCACCACATACATATATAGGTATTCCCACCACATACATATATAGGTATCCCCACCACATACATCTATAGGTATCCCCACCACACACATCTATAGGTATCCCCACCACATACATATATAGGTATCCCCACCACATACATATATAGGTATCCCCACCACATACATATATAGGTATCCCCACCACACACATCTTTAGGTATCCCCACCACATACATATATAAGTATCCTCACCACACACATATATAGGTATCACCACCACAAACATATATAGGTATCCCCGCCACACACACATATATAGGTATCCCCGCCACATACATATATATGTATCCCCACCACACACATATATAGGTATCCCCACAACATACATATATAGGTATCACCACCACATACATATATAGGTATCGCCACCACACACATATATAGGTATCCCAACCACACACATATATATAGGTATCCCCGCCACACGCATATATAGGTATCCCCACCACATACATATATAGGTCTCCCCACCACATACATCTATATATATCCCCACCACACACATCTATAGGTATCCCCACCACATACATCTATAGGTTTCACCACCACATACATATATATGTATCCCCAACACATACATATATAGGTATCCCCACCACATACATATATAGCTACCCCCTCCACATACATATATAGGTATCCCCACCACATACATCTATAGGTATCCCCACCACATACATATATAGGTATTCCCACCAGATACATATATAGGTATCCCCACCACACACATCTATATTTATCCCCACCACATACATATATAGGTATCACCACCACATACATATATATAGGTATCCCCACCATACTCATATATAGGTATCCCCGCCACATACATATAGGTATCACCACCACACACATATATAGTTCTCCCCACCACATACATCTATAGGTATCCCCACCACACGCATCTATAGGTATCCCCACCACACATCTATGGGTATCCCCACCACACTCATATAAAGGTATCCCCACCATACACATCTATATGTATCCCCGCTCCACACATCTATAGGTATCCCCACCACATACATATGTAGGTATCCCCACCACACCCATATATAGGTATCCCCACCACATACATATATAGGTATCACCGCCACACATATAGGTATCCCCGCCACATACATATAGGTATTCCCACCAAACACATATAGGTATCCCCACCGCACACATCTATAGGTATCACCACCACATACATATATAGGTATCACCACCACATACATATATAGGTATCCCCACCACATACATATATAGGTCTCCCCACCACACACATATATAGGTATCCCCGCCACACACATATGTAGGTATCCTCACTACACACATATATAGGTACCCCCGCCACATACATCTATAGGTATCCCCGCCACATACATATATAGGTATCCCCACCACATACATATATAGGTATCACCACCACATACATCTATATGTATCACCACCACACACATATATAGGTATCCCCACCACACACATACATAGGTATCCCCACCACATACATATATAGGTCTCCCCACCACATTCATATATAGGTATCCCCACCACAAACAGCTATAGGTATCCCCACCACATACGTATATAGGTATCCCCACCACATCCATATATAGGTAATCCCACCACATACAAATATAGGTATCCCCACCACATACATGTATAAGTATTCCCGCCACACACATATATAGGTATCCCCGCCACATACATATATAGGTATCCCCGCCACATACATATATAGGAATTCCCGCCACATACATATATAGGTATTCCCGCCAAACACATATATAGGTCTCCCCACCACACACATCTATAGGTATCCCCACCACATACATATATAGGTATCCCCACCACACACATCTATAGGTATCCCACCACACACATATATAGGTATCCCCACCACATACATATATAGGTATCCCCATAACATACATATATAGGTATCCCCACCACATACATATATAGGTAGCCCCACCACACACATATATAGGTATCACCACCACATACATATATAGGTATCCCCGCCACATATATATAGGTATCCCCGCCACACACATATATAGGTCTCCCCGCCACATACATATATAGGTATCCCCACCACACACATATATAGGTATCCCCTTCCACACACATATATATGTATCCCCGCCTCACACATATATAGGTATCCCCACCCACACATCTATAGGTATCCTCACCACACACATCTATAGGTATCCCCACCACATACATATATAGGTATCCCCACCACACACATATATAGGTATCCCCACCACATACATATATAGGTATCACCACCACACCCACATATAGGTATCCCCCCACATACATATATAGGTATCCCCACCACACACATATAAAGGTATCACCGCCACATACATATATAGGTATCCCCGCCACACACATATATAGGTCTCCCCACCACACACATCTATAGGTATCCCCACCACATACATCTATAGGTATCCCCGCCACATACATATAGGTATTCCCACCAAACACATATAGGTATCCCCACCGCACACATCTATAGGTATCACCACCACATACATATATAGGTATCCCCACCACATACATATATAGGTCTCCCCACCACACACATATATAGGTATCCCCGCCACACACATATATAGGTATCCTCACTACACACATATATAGGTATCTCCGCCACATACATCTATAGGTATCCCCGCCACATACATATATAGGTATTCCCACCACATACATATATAGGTATCACCACCACATACATCTATATGTATCACCACCACACACATATATAGGTATCCCCACCACACACATATATAGGTATCCCCGCCACATACATATATAGGTATCCCCACCACACACATCTATAGGTATCACCAACACATACATATATAGGTATCCCCAACACATACATATATAGGTATCCCCACCACATACATATATAGGTATCCCCACCACAAACATCTATAGGTATCCCCACCACATACATATATAGGTATCCCCACCACATACATATATAGGTAATCCCACCACATACAAATATAGGTATCCCCACCACATACATGTATAAGTATTCCCGCCACACACATATATAGGTATCCCCGCCACATACATATATAGGTATCCCCGCCACATACATCTATAGGAATTCCCGCCACATACATATATAGGTATTCCCGCCAAACACATATATAGGTCTCCCCACCACACACATCTATAGGTATCCCCACCACATACATATATAGGTGTCACCACCACACACATATATAGGTATCACCGCCACATACATATATAGGTATCCCCGCCACACACATATATAGGTCTCCCCACCACACACATCTATAGGTATCCCCACCACATACATATATAGGTGTCACCACCACACACATATATAGGT
The DNA here is from genome assembly GCA_032622095.1 of Siphonodentalium dalli. Classification (NCBI taxonomy): domain Eukaryota; kingdom Metazoa; phylum Mollusca; class Scaphopoda; order Gadilida; family Siphonodentaliidae; genus Siphonodentalium; species Siphonodentalium dalli. Next base: position 130,550,811 of record CP136065.1, on the reverse strand, counting down.
ATCCCCACCACACACATATATAGGTATCCCCACCACATACATATATAGGTCTCCCCACCAGACACATATATAGGTATCCCCGCCACACACATATATAGGTATCCTCACTACACACATATATAGGTATCCCCGCCACATACATCTATAGGTATCCCCGCCACATACATATATAGGTATTCCCACCACATACATATATAGGTATCACCACCACATACATCTATATGCATCACCACCACACACATATATAGGTATCCCCACCACACACATATATAGGTATCCCCGCCACATACATATATAGGTATCCCCACCACACACATCTATAGGTATCACCAACACATACATATATAGGTATCCCCAACACATACATATATAGGTATCCCCACCACATACATATATAGGTATCCCCACCACAAACATCTATAGGTATCCCCACCACATACATATATAGGTATCCCCACCACATACATATATAGGTAATCCCACCACATACAAATATAGGTATCCCCACCACATACATGTATAAGTATTTCCGCCACACACATATATAGGTATCCCCGCCACATACATATATAGGTATCCCCGCCACATACATCTATAGGAATTCCCGCCACATACATATATAGGTATTCCCGCCAAACACATATATAGGTCTCCCCACCACACACATCTATAGGTATCCCCACCACACACATATATAGGTACCCCCACCACACACATTTATAGGTATCCCCACCACACACATATATAGGTATCCCCACCACATACAGATGTAGGTATCCCCACCACATACAGATATAGGTATCCCCATAACATACATATATAGGTATCCCCACCACATACATATATGGGCATTTTTCAAAAAAAGTGGCCTATTTCTGTCCATCACGATTTATTTTTAGAAAAGTTTATTAATGATCACATTTTTTTATTTTGAGATATAATATGGGATGGGTCGACTTGTTGCAGACCCTATATCATCCGATCCTTGATATATCTACAATCCAGAGGCTCGTAATATGGCCAAAATGGCCAATTATGCCTGTCCCATTTTCTGAAATATCCCCAAATACAGACATTTTGGTATAAAATATGACCATTAAATACCACTTTATTAGACAATTTGCATCATATGTAAACGCCTGATCATAAAATCACAAAATATGCACAATTTTTACCAAGTCAAGTAACATAATTTAGGTCACAAAACTGTCCCACGATTGGTGGTCCCTACTGTTACCAAGAGAGAAACACATAATACAACAGTCCTGGCATTGGCGAATGAGGAAGTGCAAATTGGTTTCCAGTACTACTCATCAATACACATGGCTAAACAACTGTTATCAGCTGGTCGGTGCAATTAATTTGCCCGTAATTGACAGTATCATTCATCAGACAGGTGAGTACATTGGGAGTGTGTCACTACTGTTACCGATAGATACAGGTCTGTGAGTTTATTATTACACAAATGTTTCTCTTCTTAGTTTTGTCCAATGTGATCCCCGTGGGGCAACACATACATTTTGTTACATAACAATGGACGACCGGTGGGAATCCCCTTTATAAACCCGAAACGTCCCTACTGTTACCGTCCCTACTGTTACCTTTTAAATTGTAACAGTAGGGAACACTTTGGTAACAGCATGGACAAAATTTTAAAAAATGGCATGAGAAAGTATTAGTTTGCATGTCGTAATGATTTTGACATCACCATGCTCTGGTTCCTGGCTTATAACATCAATATTTTCACAGATTTTACTCATCATTCCTGTCTCAGTCAGATAATTCTGGATGTGGTAACAGGAGGGACATTGCGGTAACAGCAGTGACAATAGATTACACAGTTGTTATTTTTGGCAGTGAATTGACATAATATTTGTATTTCCTTGTAGAACGCCTTCCATTTCTGTCTTCCACACACTCATTTTGATATAGAATGTTTTCTATTATACTTGCTTGAGATCCAGTAAATGAAAGTATACGTGCTCATTTACAATGATCAAACAGTTTTCACATAAATTCACTTAGGGCCAATTCCCATGCCCAACACAAACCCGTGTAAACTGTCAGATATAGACACATGCACACCTGATCAAGTGGTCCTGCTAATATGCTATGATGCTGGTAGACCTGCTGATATACTATGATTTCAAAAACTCACGAAATTGAATTACTGCGGTTATGCATAAGGTACATGTACATGTATGTGAAAAGTCATTTAATTGTGAGGTACTATTTTCTAATTCCAAACAAAGTATCTCCATCATTCCGCAGCGATTCCATTATTCATCTACGACATACACGAAATATACAGAGTTTACTATAATCAGTATTTAACGAGACCGCTACTCGTGTGTAAACAGATAGCAATGAGCAAACGGTGTTAACTGGATATTAGCTATCAACATACTAGTAGTAAAAGGTGCACTACCATTGTACATGACCACCTGCAATGCTGCAGACGTCAGAAGTTGTTCAATCTAAACCTGTCTAGTAACCAAATCAAAATTTATTTTAAAGCCAGTTACAGCAGGTGGGGGGGGGGCTGCAATTTTTTTCCGAACACTAGGCGGGTAGGTGGGTGAATCTTTCAGCAGCCCGACTGACACATTTTTTCCTGGCCCTGTAACTTTTTTCCTCGAATCAATTGTCTTCAAAATGATGGGACATAAGGTTTTAAGAATGCTTCTATTACATGTATGTAATAGGTATGTACTTAACTCTTGGTAGGGGGGTTTGAGTTCACCATCAGTTAATAATGATGGATGACACCAAGTGGCAATAAAAAGGTCAGCTTGCTACATGTTTTCATCAAGGATCTATCAATGCACATTGACACGGAAAGGCTCAGATTTAAATATTAAAACATTGCCAACTTGGACTTTAAATGTCAATCCACCAGCATACCATACAGCCCACATTTATTGGAGACTTGTTTTGAAACATTAGTCTTGTTGGTAAATAAAAGAAGGAATGCTTCTATAATCATTATATGGAACATTGTTCAGATAAGATCATGAGAACTGAGTAAATAGTCATTTGAAGCAGTTTGGAGGGGGTGGATCCCTATCACAGAATGGATAAAAAAATTAGGGGGTGGTAAGTACCAACAGGGCAGAAAAATAAAAAAGCGCCTAGCATCCGGAAATTTTGTCCTGACCACTCCCCTGATTAGTGGAATTTCAAACAAAACATATTTTGTTCACGATACAACAGATGTACGCATGTATCACACAGTTCTGCAATAATACATCATACGAAAAATAAATCCACGGTTATAGTCTGACAACAAATATGAATTGCCAATATGCTATAGTTACGCTAATGTCCTTCCTGTTACCGGAGACCAATTGCGGCGTGTATGTCATAAATTTCATCAATTGCACCTATATTTGAGGATCAGAACGTTAGCTTTTAGTTATCCTATGCCGGATCGCATACTATATTGTGTTGTTGGTCACATTTGGTATATATGTGTCCTTCCTGTTACTACCAGTCCTTCCTGTTACCAAATGATAGGCTAATATGCATCAGACTATCGTTTAATACATTTTGTTTCCAGGTCTGGTACGCATTTGGTCCAGTTGGGTCTCGTTCACTTATGGAAAGTGACATTTTGTTTTATTGTTGGAAATAATGTTTCCACAAGTATGTTCATAATAAAACTGTCCCTTCTGTTACGTCAAGTGTCTCTCCTGTTATTGGCTTGTCCCATCTGTTACCGTCGAGTTTTTCTGTCGTATCGAGATTAATTTGAATTGGATTCCCTCATCCCGATAGAATTGTGGAGTATTTACCTTAATCTTCGGAAAAATATATGGCCATAATCAAACAGAAATGCACACCATTCCAGGTCGAGAAAACTCGATACCTGGATATCGGAAATTTATGCATATCACATATACATTATCATAACTCGTTATACTCATCATATTTTGGTGTTTATTTTTGCAAATTCTGATTACCACACAATGCACATGTTGCGCATATGTTATTTTCCACCTCTATATCACTCAAAATCATATTTACAATGAAAAACATAATGGCAACAGTAGGGACACTAGGTGTGTGTGCATCGTCATTGGACCTGATTAGGACAGGACCTAGAGGTGATTAAGGTTGCATTTTACTATCCTCTGATCTACTGGATACCCTCAACCACGAAAAGCGGCTAAAATATGTTTTCTCGTTGAAATAATTTTTTGATTCTTGAATACCCAAATCGGCCACATTTTTTGAAAAATGCCCATATAGGTAGCCCCACCACACACATATATAGGTATCACCACCACATACATATATAGGTATCCCCGCCACATATATATATAGGTATCCCCGCCACACACATATATAGGTCTCCCCGCCACATACATATATAGGTATCCCCACCACACACATATATAGGTATCCCCACCACACACATATATATGTATCCCCGCCACACACATATATATGTATCCTCACCCACATATCTATAGGTATCCTCACCACACACATCTATAGGTATCCCCACCACATACATATATAGGTATCCCCACCACACACACATATAGGTATCCCCACCACATACATATATAGGTATCACCACCACACACACATATAGGTATCCCCCACATACATATATAGGTATCCCCACCACACACATATATAGGTATCACCGCCACATACATATATAGGTATCCCCGCCACACACATATATAGGTCTCCCCACCACACACATCTATGGGTATCCCCACCACATACATATATAGGTGTCACCACCACACACATATATAGGTATCCCCACCACACACATATATAGGTCTCCCCACCACACACATATATAGGTATCCCCGCCACACACATATATAGGTATCCCCGCCACACACATATATAGGTATCCTCACTACACACATATATAGGTATCCCCGCCACATACGTCTATAGGTATCCCCGCCACATACATATATAGGTATCCCCACCACATACATATATAGGTATCACCACCACATACATCTATATGTATCACCACCACACACATATATAGGTATCCCCACCACACACATATATAGGTCTCCCCACCACATACATCTATAGGTATCCCCACCACACACATCTATAGGTATCACCAACACATACATATATAGGTATCCCCACCACATACATATATAGGTATCCCCGCCACACACATATATAGGTATCCCCGCCACACACATATATAGGTATCCCCGCCACATACATATATAGGTATCACCAACACATACATATATAGGTATCCCCAACACATACATATATAGGTATCCCCACCACATAAATATATAGGTATCCCCACCACAAACATCTATAGGTATCCCCACCACATACATATATAGGTAATCCCACCACATACATATATAGGTATCCCCGCCACATACATATATAGGAATTCCCGCCATATACATATATAGGTATTCCGCCAAACACATATATAGGTCTCCCCTCCACACACATCTATAGGTATCCCCACCACACACATATATAGGTATCCCCACCACACACATCTATAGGTATCCCCACCACACACATATGTAGGTATCCCCACCACATACAGATATAGGTATCCCCATAACATACATATATAGGTATCCCCACCACATACATATATAGGTAGCCCCACCACACACATATATAGGTATCACCACCACATACATATATAGGTATCCCCGCCACATACATATATAGGTTTCCCCGCCACACACACATATATAGGTCTCCCCGCCACATACATATATAGGTATCCCCACCACACACATATATAGGTATCCCCACCACACACATATATATGTATCCCCGCCACACACATATATAGGTATCCCCACCCACACATCTATAGGTATCCTCTCCACACACATATATAGGTATCCCCACCACATACATCTATAGGTATCCCCACCACACACATATATAGGTATCCCCACCACATACATATATAGGTATCACCACCACACACACATATAGGTATCCCCCACATACATATATAGGTATCCCCACCACACACATATATAGGTATCACCACCACATACATATATAGGTATCCCCGCCACACACATATATAGGTCTCCCCACCACACACATCTATAGGTATCCCCACCACATACATCTATAGGTATCCACACCACATACATATATAGGTATCCTCACCACACACATATATAGGTATCCCCACCACATACATATATAGGTCTCCCCACCACATACATATATAGGTATCCCCGCCACATACATATATAGGTATCCCAACACATACATATATAGGTCTCCCCACCACATACATATATAGGTATCCCCGCCACATACATATATAGGTATCCCAACACATACATATATAGGTATCCCCGCCACACACATATATATGTCTCCCCACCACACACATATATAGGTATCCCCGCCACACACATATATAGTTATCCTCACCACACACATATATAGGTATCCCCGCCACATACATCTATAGGTATCCCCACCACATACATATATAGGTATCCCCACCACATACATATATAGGTATCACCGCCACATACATCTAAAGGTATCACCACCACACACATATATAGGTATCACCACCACACACATATATAGGTATCCCCACCACATACATATATAGGTATCCCCACCACATACATATATATGTATCCCCACCACACACATATATAGGTATTCCCACCACACAAATCTATAGGTATCCCCACCACACACATATATAGGTATCCCCACCACACACATCTATATGTATCCCCACCACACACATATATAGGTATTCCCACCACATAAATATATAGGTATCCCCACCACAAACATATATAGTTATCCTCACCACACACATATATAGGTATCCCCACCACAAACATATATAGTTATCCCCACCACACACATATATAGGTATCCCCACCACATACATATATAGGTCTCCCCACCACATACATATATAGGTATCCCCGCCACATACATGTTTAGGTATCCCCACCACATACATATATAGGTATCCCCGCCACATACATATATAGGTATCCCCACCACACACATATATAGGTATCCCCGCCACATACATATATAGGTATCCCCACCACACACATATATAGGTATCCCCACCACACACATATATATGTATCCCCGCCACACACATATATAGGTATCCCCACCCTCACATCTATAGGTATCCCCACCACACACATCTATAGGTATCCCCACCACACACATCTATAGGTATCCCCACCACACACATCTATAGGTATCCCCACCACATACATATATAGGTATCCCCACCACATACATGTATAAGTATTCCCGCCCCACACATAAATAGGTATCCCCGCCACATACATATATAGGTATCCCCGCCACATACATATATAGGTATCCCCGCCACATACATATATAGGAATTCCCGCCATATACATATATAGGTATTCCGCCAAACACATATATAGGTCTCCCCACCACACACATCTATAGGTATCCCCACCACACACATATATAGGTATCCCCACCACACACATCTATAGGTATCCCCCCCACCACACACATATATAGGTATCCCCACCACATACAGATATAGGTATCCCCATAACATACAAATATAGGTATCCCCACCACATACATATATAGGTAGCCCCACCACACACATATATAGGTATCACCACCACATACATATATAGGTATCCCCGCCACATACATATATAGATTTCCCCGCCACACACACACATATATAGGTCTCCCCGCCGCATACATATATAGGTATCCCCACCACACACATATATAGGTATCCCCACCACACACATATATATGTATCCCCGCCACACACATATATAGGTATCCCAACACATACATCTATAGGTATCCTCTCCACACACATCTATAGGTATCACCACCACATACATCTATAGGTATCCCCACCACACACATATATAGGTATCCCCACCACATACATATATAGGTATCACCACCACACACACATATAGGTATCCCCCACATACATATATAGGTATCCCCACCACACACATATATAGGTATCACCGCCACATACATATATAGGTATCCCCGCCACACCCATATATAGGTCTCCCCACCACACACATCTATTGGTATCCCCACCACATACATCTATAGGTATCCCCACCACATACATATATAGGTATCACCACCACACACATATATAGGTATCCCCACCACATACATATATAGGTATCCCCACCACACACATATATATGTATCACCGCCACATACATATATAGGTATCCCCGCCACACACAAATATAGGTCTCCCCACCACACACATCTATAGGTATCCCCACCACATACATCTATAGGTATCCACACCACGTACATATATAGGTATCCTCACCACACACATATATAGGTATCCCCACCACATACATATATAGGTCTCCCCACCACATACATATATAGGTATCCCCGCCACATACATATATAGGTATCCCAACACATACATATATAGGTATCCCCGCCACACACATATATATGTCTCCCCACCACACACATATATAGGTATCCCCGCCACATACATATATAGGTATCACCACCACACACACATATAGGTATCCCCCACATACATATATAGGTATCCCCACCACACACATATATAGGTATCACCACCACATACATATATAGGTATCCCCGCCACACACATATATAGGTCTCCCCACCACACACATCTATAGGTATCCCCACCACATACATCTATAGGTATCCACACCACATACATATATAGGTATCCTCACCACACACATATATAGGTATCCCCACCACATACATATATAGGTCTCCCCACCACATACATATATAGGTATCCCCGCCACATACATATATAGGTATCCCAACACATACATATATAGGTCTCCCCACCACATACATATATAGGTATCCCCGCCACATACATATATAGGTATCCCAACACATACATATATAGGTATCCCCGCCACACACATATATATGTCTCCCCACCACACACATATATAGGTATCCCCGCCACACACATATATAGTTATCCTCACCACACACATATATAGGTATCCCCGCCACATACATCTATAGGTATCCCCACCACATACATATATAGGTATCCCCACCACATACATATATAGGTATCACCGCCACATACATCTAAAGGTATCACCACCACACACATATATAGGTATCACCACCACACACATATATAGGTATCCCCACCACATACATATATAGGTATCCCCACCACATACATATATATGTATCCCCACCACACACATATATAGGTATTCCCACCACACAAATCTATAGGTATCCCCACCACACACATATATAGGTATCCCCACCACACACATCTATATGTATCCCCACCACACACATATATAGGTATTCCCACCACATAAATATATAGGTATCCCCACCACAAACATATATAGTTATCCTCACCACACACATATATAGGTATCCCCACCACAAACATATATAGTTATCCCCACCACACACATATATAGGTATCCCCACCACATACATATATAGGTCTCCCCACCACATACATATATAGGTATCCCCGCCACATACATGTTTAGGTATCCCCACCACATACATATATAGGTATCCCCGCCACATACATATATAGGTATCCCCACCACACACATATATAGGTATCCCCGCCACATACATATATAGGTATCCCCACCACACACATATATAGGTATCCCCACCACACACATATATATGTATCCCCGCCACACACATATATAGGTATCCCCACCCTCACATCTATAGGTATCCCCACCACACACATCTATAGGTATCCCCACCACACACATCTATAGGTATCCCCACCACACACATCTATAGGTATCCCCACCACATACATATATAGGTATCCCCACCACATACATGTATAAGTATTCCCGCCCCACACATAAATAGGTATCCCCGCCACATACATATATAGGTATCCCCGCCACATACATATATAGGTATCCCCGCCACATACATATATAGGAATTCCCGCCATATACATATATAGGTATTCCGCCAAACACATATATAGGTCTCCCCACCACACACATCTATAGGTATCCCCACCACACACATATATAGGTATCCCCACCACACACATCTATAGGTATCCCCCCCACCACACACATATATAGGTATCCCCACCACATACAGATATAGGTATCCCCATAACATACAAATATAGGTATCCCCACCACATACATATATAGGTAGCCCCACCACACACATATATAGGTATCACCACCACATACATATATAGGTATCCCCGCCACATACATATATAGATTTCCCCGCCACACACACACATATATAGGTCTCCCCGCCGCATACATATATAGGTATCCCCACCACACACATATATAGGTATCCCCACCACACACATATATATGTATCCCCGCCACACACATATATAGGTATCCCAACACATACATCTATAGGTATCCTCTCCACACACATCTATAGGTATCCCCACCACATACATCTATAGGTATCCCCACCACACACATATATAGGTATCCCCACCACATACATATATAGGTATCACCACCACACACACATATAGGTATCCCCCACATACATATATAGGTATCCCCACCACACACATATATAGGTATCACCGCCACATACATATATAGGTATCCCCGCCACACCCATATATAGGTCTCCCCACCACACACATCTATTGGTATCCCCACCACATACATCTATAGGTATCCCCACCACATACATATATAGGTATCACCACCACACACATATATAGGTATCCCCACCACATACATATATAGGTATCCCCACCACACACATATATATGTATCACCGCCACATACATATATAGGTATCCCCGCCACACACAAATATAGGTCTCCCCACCACACACATCTATAGGTATCCCCACCACATACATCTATAGGTATCCACACCACGTACATATATAGGTATCCTCACCACACACATATATAGGTATCCCCACCACATACATATATAGGTCTCCCCACCACATACATATATAGGTATCCCCGCCACATACATATATAGGTATCCCAACACATACATATATAGGTATCCCCGCCACACACATATATATGTCTCCCCGCCACACACATATATAGTTATCCTCACCACACTCATATATAGGTATCCCCGCCACATACATCTATAGGTATCCCCACCACATACATATATAGGTATCCCCACCACATACATATATAGGTATCACCGCCACATACATCTAAAGGTATCACCACCACACATATATAGGTATCCCCACCACACACATATATAGGTATCACCACCACATACATATATAGGTATCCCCACCACATACATATATATGTATCCCCACCACACACATATATAGGTATTCCCACCACACACATCTATAGGTATCCCCACACACACATATATAGGTATCCCCACCACACACATCTATATGTATCCTCACCACACACATATATAGGTATCCCCGCCACATACATCTATAGGTATCCCCACCACATACATCTATAGGTATCCACACCACGTACATATATAGGTATCCTCACCACACACATATATAGGTATCCCCACCACATACATATATAGGTCTCCCCACCACATACATATATAGGTATCCCCGCCACATACATATATAGGTATCCCAACACATACATATATAGGTATCCCCGCCACACACATATATATGTCTCCCCACCACACACATATATAGGTATCCCCGCCACATACATATATAGGTATCACCACCACACACACATATAGGTATCCCCCACATACATATATAGGTATCCCCACCACACACATATATAGGTATCACCACCACATACATATATAGGTATCCCCGCCACACACATATATAGGTCTCCCCACCACACACATCTATAGGTATCCCCACCACATACATCTATAGGTATCCACACCACATACATATATAGGTATCCTCACCACACACATATATAGGTATCCCCACCACATACATATATAGGTCTCCCCACCACATACATATATAGGTATCCCCGCCACATACATATATAGGTATCCCAACACATACATATATAGGTCTCCCCACCACATACATATATAGGTATCCCCGCCACATACATATATAGGTATCCCAACACATACATATATAGGTATCCCCGCCACACACATATATATGTCTCCCCACCACACACATATATAGGTATCCCCGCCACACACATATATAGTTATCCTCACCACACACATATATAGGTATCCCCGCCACATACATCTATAGGTATCCCCACCACATACATATATAGGTATCCCCACCACATACATATATAGGTATCACCGCCACATACATCTAAAGGTATCACCACCACACACATATATAGGTATCACCACCACACACATATATAGGTATCCCCACCACATACATATATAGGTATCCCCACCACATACATATATATGTATCCCCACCACACACATATATAGGTATTCCCACCACACAAATCTATAGGTATCCCCACCACACACATATATAGGTATCCCCACCACACACATCTATATGTATCCCCACCACACACATATATAGGTATTCCCACCACATAAATATATAGGTATCCCCACCACAAACATATATAGTTATCCTCACCACACACATATATAGGTATCCCCACCACAAACATATATAGTTATCCCCACCACACACATATATAGGTATCCCCACCACATACATATATAGGTCTCCCCACCACATACATATATAGGTATCCCCGCCACATACATGTTTAGGTATCCCCACCACATACATATATAGGTATCCCCGCCACATACATATATAGGTATCCCCACCACACACATATATAGGTATCCCCGCCACATACATATATAGGTATCCCCACCACACACATATATAGGTATCCCCACCACACACATATATATGTATCCCCGCCACACACATATATAGGTATCCCCACCCTCACATCTATAGGTATCCCCACCACACACATCTATAGGTATCCCCACCACACACATCTATAGGTATCCCCACCACACACATCTATAGGTATCCCCACCACATACATATATAGGTATCCCCACCACATACATGTATAAGTATTCCCGCCCCACACATAAATAGGTATCCCCGCCACATACATATATAGGTATCCCCGCCACATACATATATAGGTATCCCCGCCACATACATATATAGGAATTCCCGCCATATACATATATAGGTATTCCGCCAAACACATATATAGGTCTCCCCACCACACACATCTATAGGTATCCCCACCACACACATATATAGGTATCCCCACCACACACATCTATAGGTATCCCCCCCACCACACACATATATAGGTATCCCCACCACATACAGATATAGGTATCCCCATAACATACAAATATAGGTATCCCCACCACATACATATATAGGTAGCCCCACCACACACATATATAGGTATCACCACCACATACATATATAGGTATCCCCGCCACATACATATATAGATTTCCCCGCCACACACACACATATATAGGTCTCCCCGCCGCATACATATATAGGTATCCCCACCACACACATATATAGGTATCCCCACCACACACATATATATGTATCCCCGCCACACACATATATAGGTATCCCAACACATACATCTATAGGTATCCTCTCCACACACATCTATAGGTATCCCCACCACATACATCTATAGGTATCCCCACCACACACATATATAGGTATCCCCACCACATACATATATAGGTATCACCACCACACACACATATAGGTATCCCCCACATACATATATAGGTATCCCCACCACACACATATATAGGTATCACCGCCACATACATATATAGGTATCCCCGCCACACCCATATATAGGTCTCCCCACCACACACATCTATTGGTATCCCCACCACATACATCTATAGGTATCCCCACCACATACATATATAGGTATCACCACCACACACATATATAGGTATCCCCACCACATACATATATAGGTATCCCCACCACACACATATATATGTATCACCGCCACATACATATATAGGTATCCCCGCCACACACAAATATAGGTCTCCCCACCACACACATCTATAGGTATCCCCACCACATACATCTATAGGTATCCACACCACGTACATATATAGGTATCCTCACCACACACATATATAGGTATCCCCACCACATACATATATAGGTCTCCCCACCACATACATATATAGGTATCCCCGCCACATACATATATAGGTATCCCAACACATACATATATAGGTATCCCCGCCACACACATATATATGTCTCCCCGCCACACACATATATAGTTATCCTCACCACACTCATATATAGGTATCCCCGCCACATACATCTATAGGTATCCCCACCACATACATATATAGGTATCCCCACCACATACATATATAGGTATCACCGCCACATACATCTAAAGGTATCACCACCACACATATATAGGTATCCCCACCACACACATATATAGGTATCACCACCACATACATATATAGGTATCCCCACCACATACATATATATGTATCCCCACCACACACATATATAGGTATTCCCACCACACACATCTATAGGTATCCCCACACACACATATATAGGTATCCCCACCACACACATCTATATGTATCCCCACCACACACATATATAGGTATCCCCACCACATAAATATATAGGTATCCCCACCACAAACATATATAGTTATCCTCACCACACACATATATAGGTATCCCCACCACAAACATATATAGTTATCCTCACCACACACATATATAGGTATCCCCACCACATACATATATAGGTCTCCCCACCACATACATATATAGGTATCCCCGCCACATACATGTTTAGGTATCCCCACCACATACATATATAGGTATCCCGCCACATACATATATAGGTATCCCCACCACACACATATATAGGTATCCCCGCCACATACATATATAGGTATCCCCACCACACACATATAGGTATCCCCACCACACACATATATATGTATCCCCGCCACACACATATATAGGTATCCCCACCCACACATCTATAGGTATCCTCAACACACACATCTATAGGTATCCCCACCACACACATCTATAGGTATCCCCACCACACACATCTATAGGTATCCCCACCACATACATATATAGGTATCCCCACCACATAGATATCCCCACCACACACATATATAGGTATCCCCACCACATACATATATAGGTATCCCCACCACATACATATATAGGTATTCCCACCACATACATATATAGGTATCCCCACCACATACATCTATAGGTATCCCCACCACACACATCTATAGGTATCCCCACCACATACATATATAGGTATCCCCACCACATACATATATAGGTATCCCCACCACATACATATATAGGTATCCCCACCACACACATCTTTAGGTATCCCCACCACATACATATATAAGTATCCTCACCACATACATATATAAGTATCCTCACCACACACATATATAGGTATCACCACCACAAACATATATAGGTATCCCCGCCACACACACATATATAGGTATCCCCGCCACATACATATATAGGTATCCCCACCACACACATATATAGGTATCCCCACAACATACATATATAGGTATCACCACCACATACATATATAGGTATCGCCACCACACACATATATAGGTATCCCAACCACACACATATATATAGGTATCCCCGCCACACACATATATAGGTATCCCCACCACATACATATATAGGTCTCCCCACCACATACATCTATAGATATCCCCACCACACACATCTATAGGTATCCCCACCACACACATATATAGGTATCACCACCACATACATCTATAGGTATCACCACCACATACATATATATGTATCCCCAACACATACATATATAGGTATCCCCACCACACACATATATAGCTATCCCCTCCACATACATATATAGGTATCCCCACCACATACATCTATAGGTATCCCCACCACATACATATATAGGTATCCTCACCAGATACATATATAGGTATCCCCACCACACACATCTATATTTATCCCCACCACATACATATATAGGTATCACCACCACATACATATATATAGGTATCCCCACCATACACATATATAGGTATCCCCGCCACATACATATATAGGTATCCCCACCACACACATATATCGTTCTCCCCACCACATACATCTATAGGTATCCCCACCACACGCATCTATAGGTATCCCCACCACACATCTATAGGTATCCCCACCACACTCATATAAAGGTATCCACACCACATACATATATAGGTATCCTCACCACACACATATATAGGTATCCCCACCACATACATATATAGGTATCCCCACCACATACATATATAGGTATCCCCGCCACATACATATATAGGTATCCCAACACATACATATATAGGTATCCCCTCCACACACATATATATGTCTCCCCACCACACACATATATAGGTATCCCCGCCACACACATATATAGTTATCCTCACCACACTCATATATAGGTATCCCCGCCACATACATCTATAGGTATCCCCACCACATACATATATAGGTATCCCCACCACATACATATATAGGTATCACCGCCACATACATCTAAAGGTATCACCACCACACATATATAGGTATCCCCACCACACACATATATAGGTATCACCACCACATACATATATAGGTATCCCCACCACATACATATATATGTATCCCCACCACACACATATATAGGTATTCCCACCACACACATCTATAGGTGTCCCCACACACACATATATAGGTATCCCCACCACACACATCTATATGTATCCCCACCACACACATATATAGGTATCCCCACCACATAAATATATAGGTATCCCCACCACAAACATATATAGTTATCCTCACCACACACATATATAGGTATCCCCACCACAAACATATATAGTTATCCTCACCACACACATATATAGGTATCCCCCCACATACATATATAGGTCTCCCCACCACATACATATATAGGTATCCCCGCCACATACATGTTTAGGTATCCCCACCACATACATATATAGGTATCCCCGCCACATACATATATAGGTATCCCCACCACACACATATATAGGTATCCCCGCCACATACATATATAGGTATCCCCACCACACACATATATAGGTATCCCCACCACACACATATATATGTATCCCCGCCACACACATATATAGGTATCCCCACCCACACATCTATAGGTATCCTCACCACACACATCTATAGGTATCCCCACCACACACATCTATAGGTATCCCCACCACACACATCTATAGGTATCCCCACCACATACATATATAGGTATCCCCACCACATATATATATAGATATCCCCACCACACACATATATAGGTATCCCCACCACATACATATATAGGTATCCCCACCACATACATATATAGGTATTCCCACCACATACATATATAGGTATCCCCACCACATACATCTATAGGTATCCCCACCACACACATCTATAGGTATCCCCACCACATACATATATAGGTATCCCCACCACATACATATATAGGTATCCCCACCACACACATCTTTAGGTATCCCCACCACATACATATATAAGTATCCTCACCACACACATATATAGGTATCACCACCACAAACATATATAGGTATCCCCGCCACACACATATATAGGTATCCCCGCCACATACATATATAGGTATCCCCACCACACACATATATAGGTATCCCCACAACATACATATATAGGTATCACCACCACATACATATATAGGTATCGCCACCACACACATATATAGGTATCCCAACCACACACATATATAGGTATCCCAACACATACATATATAGGTCTCCCCACCACATACATATATAGGTATCCCCGCCACATACATATATAGGTATCCCAACACATACATATATAGGTATCCCCGCCACACACATATATATGTCTCCCCACCACACACATATATAGGTATCCCCGCCACACACATATATAGTTATCCTCACCACACACATATATAGGTATCCCCGCCACATACATCTATAGGTATCCCCACCACATACATATATAGGTATCCCCACCACATACATATATAGGTATCACCGCCACATACATCTAAAGGTATCACCACCACACACATATATAGGTATCACCACCACACACATATATAGGTATCCCCACCACATACATATATAGGTATCCCCACCACATACATATATATGTATCCCCACCACACACATATATAGGTATTCCCACCACACAAATCTATAGGTATCCCCACCACACACATATATAGGTATCCCCACCACACACATCTATATGTATCCCCACCACACACATATATAGGTATTCCCACCACATAAATATATAGGTATCCCCACCACAAACATATATAGTTATCCTCACCACACACATATATAGGTATCCCCACCACAAACATATATAGTTATCCCCACCACACACATATATAGGTATCCCCACCACATACATATATAGGTCTCCCCACCACATACATATATAGGTATCCCCGCCACATACATGTTTAGGTATCCCCACCACATACATATATAGGTATCCCCCGCCACATACATATATAGGTATCCCCACCACACACATATATAGGTATCCCCGCCACATACATATATAGGTATCCCCACCACACACATATATAGGTATCCCCACCACACACATATATATGTATCCCCGCCACACACATATATAGGTATCCCCACCCTCACATCTATAGGTATCCCCACCACACACATCTATAGGTATCCCCACCACACACATCTATAGGTATCCCCACCACACACATCTATAGGTATCCCCACCACATACATATATAGGTATCCCCACCACATACATGTATAAGTATTCCCGCCCCACACATAAATAGGTATCCCCGCCACATACATATATAGGTATCCCCGCCACATACATATATAGGTATCCCCGCCACATACATATATAGGAATTCCCGCCATATACATATATAGGTATTCCGCCAAACACATATATAGGTCTCCCCACCACACACATCTATAGGTATCCCCACCACACACATATATAGGTATCCCCACCACACACATCTATAGGTATCCCCCCCACCACACACATATATAGGTATCCCCACCACATACAGATATAGGTATCCCCATAACATACAAATATAGGTATCCCCACCACATACATATATAGGTAGCCCCACCACACACATATATAGGTATCACCACCACATACATATATAGGTATCCCCGCCACATACATATATAGATTTCCCCGCCACACACACACATATATAGGTCTCCCCGCCGCATACATATATAGGTATCCCCACCACACACATATATAGGTATCCCCACCACACACATATATATGTATCCCCGCCACACACATATATAGGTATCCCAACACATACATCTATAGGTATCCTCTCCACACACATCTATAGGTATCCCCACCACATACATCTATAGGTATCCCCACCACACACATATATAGGTATCCCCACCACATACATATATAGGTATCACCACCACACACACATATAGGTATCCCCCACATACATATATAGGTATCCCCACCACACACATATATAGGTATCACCGCCACATACATATATAGGTATCCCCGCCACACCCATATATAGGTCTCCCCACCACACACATCTATTGGTATCCCCACCACATACATCTATAGGTATCCCCACCACATACATATATAGGTATCACCACCACACACATATATAGGTATCCCCACCACATACATATATAGGTATCCCCACCACACACATATATATGTATCACCGCCACATACATATATAGGTATCCCCGCCACACACAAATATAGGTCTCCCCACCACACACATCTATAGGTATCCCCACCACATACATCTATAGGTATCCACACCACGTACATATATAGGTATCCTCACCACACACATATATAGGTATCCCCACCACATACATATATAGGTCTCCCCACCACATACATATATAGGTATCCCCGCCACATACATATATAGGTATCCCAACACATACATATATAGGTATCCCCGCCACACACATATATATGTCTCCCCACCACACACATATATAGGTATCCCCCGCCACACACATATATAGTTATCCTCACCACACTCATATATAGGTATCCCCGCCACATACATCTATAGGTATCCCCACCACATACATATATAGGTATCCCCACCACATACATATATAGGTATCACCGCCACATACATCTAAAGGTATCACCACCACACATATATAGGTATCCCCACCACACACATATATAGGTATCACCACCACATACATATATAGGTATCCCCACCACATACATATATATGTATCCCCACCACACACATATATAGGTATTCCCACCACACACATCTATAGGTATCCCCACACACACATATATAGGTATCCCCACCACACACATCTATATGTATCCCCACCACACACATATATAGGTATCCCCACCACATAAATATATAGGTATCCCCACCACAAACATATATAGTTATCCTCACCACACACATATATAGGTATCCCCACCACAAACATATATAGTTATCCTCACCACACACATATATAGGTATCCCCACCACATACATATATAGGTCTCCCCACCACATACATATATAGGTATCCCCGCCACATACATGTTTAGGTATCCCCACCACATACATATATAGGTATCCCGCCACATACATATATAGGTATCCCCACCACACACATATATAGGTATCCCCGCCACATACATATATAGGTATCCCCACCACACACATATAGGTATCCCCACCACACACATATATATGTATCCCCGCCACACACATATATAGGTATCCCCACCCACACATCTATAGGTATCCTCAACACACACATCTATAGGTATCCCCACCACACACATCTATAGGTATCCCCACCACACACATCTATAGGTATCCCCACCACATACATATATAGGTATCCCCACCACATAGATATCCCCACCACACACATATATAGGTATCCCCACCACATACATATATAGGTATCCCCACCACATACATATATAGGTATTCCCACCACATACATATATAGGTATCCCCACCACATACATCTATAGGTATCCCCACCACACACATCTATAGGTATCCCCACCACATACATATATAGGTATCCCCACCACATACATATATAGGTATCCCCACCACATACATATATAGGTATCCCCACCACACACATCTTTAGGTATCCCCACCACATACATATATAAGTATCCTCACCACATACATATATAAGTATCCTCACCACACACATATATAGGTATCACCACCACAAACATATATAGGTATCCCCGCCACACACACATATATAGGTATCCCCGCCACATACATATATAGGTATCCCCACCACACACATATATAGGTATCCCCACAACATACATATATAGGTATCACCACCACATACATATATAGGTATCGCCACCACACACATATATAGGTATCCCAACCACACACATATATATAGGTATCCCCGCCACACACATATATAGGTATCCCCACCACATACATATATAGGTCTCCCCACCACATACATCTATAGATATCCCCACCACACACATCTATAGGTATCCCCACCACACACATATATAGGTATCACCACCACATACATCTATAGGTATCACCACCACATACATATATATGTATCCCCAACACATACATATATAGGTATCCCCACCACACACATATATAGCTATCCCCTCCACATACATATATAGGTATCCCCACCACATACATCTATAGGTATCCCCACCACATACATATATAGGTATCCTCACCAGATACATATATAGGTATCCCCACCACACACATCTATATTTATCCCCACCACATACATATATAGGTATCACCACCACATACATATATATAGGTATCCCCACCATACACATATATAGGTATCCCCGCCACATACATATATAGGTATCCCCACCACACACATATATCGTTCTCCCCACCACATACATCTATAGGTATCCCCCACCACACGCATCTATAGGTATCCCCACCACACATCTATAGGTATCCCCACCACACTCATATAAAGGTATCCACACCACATACATATATAGGTATCCTCACCACACACATATATAGGTATCCCCACCACATACATATATAGGTATCCCCACCACATACATATATAGGTATCCCCGCCACATACATATATAGGTATCCCAACACATACATATATAGGTATCCCCTCCACACACATATATATGTCTCCCCACCACACACATATATAGGTATCCCCGCCACACACATATATAGTTATCCTCACCACACTCATATATAGGTATCCCCGCCACATACATCTATAGGTATCCCCACCACATACATATATAGGTATCCCCACCACATACATATATAGGTATCACCGCCACATACATCTAAAGGTATCACCACCACACATATATAGGTATCCCCACCACACACATATATAGGTATCACCACCACATACATATATAGGTATCCCCACCACATACATATATATGTATCCCCACCACACACATATATAGGTATTCCCACCACACACATCTATAGGTGTCCCCACACACACATATATAGGTATCCCCACCACACACATCTATATGTATCCCCACCACACACATATATAGGTATCCCCACCACATAAATATATAGGTATCCCCACCACAAACATATATAGTTATCCTCACCACACACATATATAGGTATCCCCACCACAAACATATATAGTTATCCTCACCACACACATATATAGGTATCCCCCCACATACATATATAGGTCTCCCCACCACATACATATATAGGTATCCCCGCCACATACATGTTTAGGTATCCCCACCACATACATATATAGGTATCCCCGCCACATACATATATAGGTATCCCCACCACACACATATATAGGTATCCCCGCCACATACATATATAGGTATCCCCACCACACACATATATAGGTATCCCCACCACACACATATATATGTATCCCCGCCACACACATATATAGGTATCCCCACCCACACATCTATAGGTATCCTCACCACACACATCTATAGGTATCCCCACCACACACATCTATAGGTATCCCCACCACACACATCTATAGGTATCCCCACCACATACATATATAGGTATCCCCACCACATATATATATAGATATCCCCACCACACACATATATAGGTATCCCCACCACATACATATATAGGTATCCCCACCACATACATATATAGGTATTCCCACCACATACATATATAGGTATCCCCACCACATACATATATAGGTATCCCCACCACACACATCTATAGGTATCCCCACCACATACATATATAGGTATCCCCACCACATACATATATAGGTATCCCCACCACATACATATATAGGTATCCCCACCACACACATCTTTAGGTATCCCCACCACATACATATATAAGTATCCTCACCACACACATATATAGGTATCACCACCACAAACATATATAGGTATCCCCGCCACACACATATATAGGTATCCCCGCCACATACATATATAGGTATCCCCACCACACACATATATAGGTATCCCCACAACATACATATATAGGTATCACCACCACATACATATATAGGTATCGCCACCACACACATATATAGGTATCCCAACCACACACATATATATAGGTATCCCCGCCACACACATATATAGGTATCCCCACCACATACATATATAGGTCTCCCCACCACATATATCTATAGATATCCCCACCACACACATCTATAGGTATCCCCACCACACACATATATAGGTATCACCACCACATACATCTATAGGTATCACCACCACATACATATATATGTATCCCCAACACATACATATATAGGTATCCCCACCACATACATATATAGCTATCCCCTCCACATACATATATAGGTATCCCCACCACATACATCTATAGGTATCCCCACCACATACATATATAGGTATCCTCACCAGATACATATATAGGTATCCCCACCACACACATCTATATTTATCCCCACCACATACATATATAGGTATCACCACCACATACATATATATAGGTATCCCCACCATACACATATATAGGTATCCCCGCCACATACATATATAGGTATCACCACCACACACATATATAGTTCTCCCCACCACATACATCTATAGGTATCCCCACCACACGCATCTATAGGTATCCCCACCACACATCTATAGGTATCCCCACCACACTCATATAAAGGTATCCCCACCATACACATCTATATGTATCCCCGCTCCACACATCTATAGGTATCCCCACCACATACATATGTAGGTATCCCCACCACACCCATATATAGGTATCCCCACCACATACATAGATAGGTATCACCACCACACACATATAGGTATCCCCGCCACATACATATAGGTATTCCCACCAAACACATATAGGTATCCCCACCGCACACATCTATAGGTATCACCACCACATACATATATAGGTATCACCACCACATACATATATAGGTATCCCCACCACATACATATATAGGTCTCCCCACCACATACATATATAGATATCCCCACCACACACATATATAGGTATCCCCACCACATACATATATAGGTATCCCCACCACATACATATATAGGTATTCCCACCACATACATATATAGGTATCCCCACCACATACATCTATAGGTATCCCCACCACACACATCTATAGGTATCCCCACCACATACATATATAGGTATCCCCACCACATACATATATAGGTATCCCCACCACATATATAGGTATCCCCACCACACACATCTTTAGGTATCCCCACCACATACATATATAAGTATCCTCACCACACATATATAGGTATCACCACCACAAACATATATAGGTATCCCCGCCACACACACATATATAGGTATCCCCGCCACATACATATATAGGTATCCCCACCACACACATCTATAGGTATCCCCACAACATACATATATAGGTATCACCACCACATACATATATAGGTATCGCCACCACACACATATATAGGTATCCCAACCACACACATATATATAGGTATCCCCGCCACACACATATATAGGTATCCCCACCACATACATATATAGGTCTCCCCACCACATACATCTATAGATTTCCCCACCACACACATATATAGGTATCCCCACCATACACATATATAGGTATCACCACCACATACATCTATAGGTATCACCACCACATACATATATATGTATCCCCAACACATACATATATAGGTATCCCCACCACATACATATATAGCTATCCCCTCCACATACATATATAGGTATCCCCACCACATACATCTATAGGTATCCCCACCACATACATATATAGGTATCCCCACCAGATACATATATATGTATCCCCACCACACACATCTATATTTATCCCCACCACATACATATATAGGTATCACCACCACATACATATATATAGGTATCCCCACCATACACATATATAGGTATCCCCGCCACATACATATATAGGTATCACCACCACACACATATATAGTTCTCCCCACCACATACATCTATAGGTATCCCCACCACACGCATCTATAGGTATTCCCACGACACATCTATAGGTATCCCCATCACACTCATATAAAGGTATCCCCACCATACACATCAATATGTATCCCCGCTCCACACATCTATAGGTATCCCCACCACATACATATGTAGGTATCCCCACCACACCCATATATAGGTATCCCCACCACATACATATATAGGTATCACCACCACACACATATAGGTATCCCCGCCACATACATATAGGTATTCCCACCAAACACATATAGGTATCCCCACCGCACACATGTATAGGTATCACCACCACATACATATATAGGTATCACCACCACATACATATATAGGTATCCCCACCACATACATATATAGGTCTCCCCACCACACACATATATAGGTATCCCCGCCACACACATATATAGGTATCCTCACTACACACATATATAGGTATCCCCGCCACATACATCTATAGGTATCCCCGCCACATACATATATAGGTATCCCCACCACATACATATATAGGTATCACCACCACATACATCTATATGTATCACCACCACACACATATATAGGTATCCCCACCACACACATACATAGGTATCCCCACCACATACATATATAGGTCTCCCCACCACATACATCTATATGTATCCCCACCACACACATCTATAGGCATCACCAACACATACATATATAGGTATCCCCGCCACACACATATATAGGTATCCCCGCCACATACATATATATGTATCCCCACCACACACATCTATAGGTATCACCAACACATACATATATAGGTATCCCCGACACATACATATATAGGTATCCCCACCACATAAATATATAGGTATCCCCACCACATTCATATATAGGTATCCCCACCACAAACATCTATAGGTATCCCCACCACATACATATATAGGTATCCCCACCACATACATATATAGGTAATCCCACCACATACAAATATAGGTATCTCCACCACATACATGTATAAGTATTCCCGCCACACATATATATAGGTATCCCCGCCACATACATATATAGGTATCCCCGCCACATACATATATAGGAATTCCCGCCACATACATATATAGGTATTCCCGCCAAATACATATATAGGTCTCTCCACCACACACATCTATAGGTATCCCCACCACACACATATATAGGTATCCCCACCACACACATCTATAGATATCCCCACCACACACATATATAGGTATCCCCACCACATACATATATAGGTATCCCCATAACATACATATATAGGTATCCCCACCACATACATATATAGGTAGCCCCACCACACACATATATAGGTATCACCACCACATACATATATAGGTATCCCCGCCACATATATATATAGGTATCCCCGCCACACACATATATAGGTCTCCCCGCCACATACATATATAGGTATCCCCACCACACACATATATAGGTATCCCCACCACACACATATATATGTATCCCCGCCACACACATATATAGGTATCCCCACCCACACATATATAGGTATCCTCACCACACACATCTATAGGTATCCCCACCACATACATATATAGGTATCCCCACCACACACATATATAGGTATCCCCACCACATACATATATAGGTATCACCACCACACACACATATAGGTATCCCCCCACATACATATATAGGTATCCCCACCACACACATATATAGGTATCCCCGCCACACACATATATAGGTCTCCCCACCACACACATCTATATGTATCCCCACCACATACATCTATAGGTATCCCCGCCACATACATATAGGTATTCCCACCAAACACATATAGGTATCCCCACCGCACACATCTATAGGTATCCCCACCACATACATATATAGGTCTCCCCACCACACACATATATAGGTATCCCCGCCACACACATATATAGGTATCCTCACCACACACATATATAGGTATCCCCGCCACAGACATCTATAGGTATCCCCGCCACATACATATATAGGTATTCCCACCACATACATATATAGGTATCACCACCACATACATCTATATGTATCACCACCACACACATATATAGGTATCCCCACCACACACATATATAGGTATCCCCGCCACATACATATATAGGTATCCCTCCACACACATCTATAGGTATCACCAACACATACATATATAGGTATCCCCAACACATACATATATAGGTATCCCCACCACATACATATATAGGTATCCCCACCACATACATATATAGGTATCCCCACTACAAACATCTATAGGTATCTCCACCACATACATATATAGGTATCCCCACCACATACATATATAGGTAATCCCACCACATACAAATATAGGTATCCCCACCACATACATGTATAAGTATTCCCGCCACACACATATATAGGTATCCCCGCCACATACATATATAGGTATCCCCGCCACATACATCTATAGGAATTCCCGCCTCATACATATATAGGTATTCCCGCCAAACACATATATAGGTCTCCCCACCACACACATCTATAGGTATCCCCACCACACACATATATAGGTATCACCACCACATACATATATTGGTATCCCCGCCACATATATATATAGGTATCCCCGCCACACACATATATAGGTATCCCCACCACACACATATATAGGTATCCCCACCACACACATATATATGTATCCCCGCCACACACATATATAGTATCCCCACCCACACATATATAGGTATCCTCACCACACACATCTATAGGTATCCCCACCACATACATATATAGGTATCTCCACCACACACATATATAGGTATCCCCACCACATACATATATGGGTATCACCACCACACACACATATAGGTATCCCCCCACATACATATATAGGTATCCCCATCACACACATATATAGGTATCACCGCCACATACATATATAGGTATCCCCGCCACACACATATATAGGTCTCCCCACCACATACATCTATATGTATCCCCGCCACATACATATAGGTATTCCCACCAAACACATATAGGTATCCCCACCGCACACATCTATAGGTATCACCACCACATACATATATAGGTATCCCCACCACATACATATATAGGTCTCCCCACCACACACATATATAGGTATCACCACCACATACATATATAGGTATCCCCGCCACATATATATAGGTATCCCCGCCACACACATATATAGGTCTCCCCGCCACATACATATATAGGTATCCCCACCACACACATATATAGGTATCCCCACCACACACATATATATGTATCCCCGCCACACACATATATAGGTATCCCCACCCACACATCTATAGGTATCCTCACCACACACATCTATAGGTATCCCCACCACATACATATATAGGTATCCCCACCACACACATATATAGGTATCCCCACCACATACATATATAGGTATCACCACCACACACACATATAGGTATCCCCCCACATACATATATAGGTATCCCCACCACACACATATATAGGTATCCCCGCCACACACATATATAGGTCTCCCCACCACACACATCTATAGGTATCCCCACCACATACATCTATAGGTATCCCCGCCACATACATATAGGTATTCCCACCAAACACATATAGGTATCCCCACCGCACACATCTATAGGTATCACCACGACATACATATATAGGTATCCCCACCACATACATATATAGGTCTCCCCACCACACACATATATAGGTATCCCCGCCACACACATATATAGGTATCCTCACTACACACATATATAGGTATCCCCGCCACAGACATCTATAGGTATCCCCGCCACATACATATATAGGTATTCCCACCACATACATATATAGGTATCACCACCACATACATCTATATGTATCACCACCCCACACATATATAGGTATCCCCACCACACACATATATAGGTATCCCCGCCACATACATATATAGGTATCCCCACCACACACATCTATAGGTATCACCAACACATACATATATAGGTATCCCCAACACATACATATATAGGTATCCCCACCACATACATATATAGGTATCCCCACCACATACATATATAGGTATCCCCACTACAAACATCTATAGGTATCCCCACCACATACATATATAGGTATCCCCACCACATACATATATAGGTAATCCCACCACATACAAATATAGGTATCCCCACCACATACATGTATAAGTATTCCCGCCACACACATATATAGGTATCCCCGCCACATACATATATAGGTATCCCCGCCACATACATCTATAGGAATTCCCGCCACATACATATATAGGTATTCCCGCCAAACACATATATAGGTCTCCCCACCTCACACATCTATAGGTATCCCCACCACACACATATATAGGTATCCCCACCGCACACATCTATAGGTATCCCCACCACACACATATATAGGTATCCCCACCACATACAGATATAGGTATCCCCATAACATACATATATAGGTATCCCCACCACATACATATATAGGTAGCCCCACCACACACATATATAGGTATCACCACCACATACATATATAGGTATCCCCGCCACATATATATAGGTATCCCCGCCACACACATATATAGGTCTCCCCGCCACATACATATATAGGTATCCCCACCACACACATATATAGGTATCCCCACCACACACATATATATGTATCCCCGCCACACACATATATAGGTATCCCCACCCACACATCTATAGGTATCCTCACCACACACATCTATAGGTATCCCCACCATATACATATATAGGTATCCCCACCACACACATATATAGGTATCCCCACCACATACATATATAGGTATCACCACCACACACACATATAGGTATCCCCCCACATACATATATAGGTATCCCCATCACACACATATATAGGTATCACCGCCACATACATATATAGGTATCCCCGCCACACATATATAGGTCTCCCCACCACACACATCTATAGGTATCCCCACCACATACATCTATAAGTATCCCCACCACATACATATATAGGTGTCACCACCACACACATATATAGGTATCCCCACCACATACATATATAGGTCTCCCCGCCACACACATATATAGGTATCCCCACCACACACATATATAGGTATCCTCGCTACACACATATATAGGTATCCCCGCCACATACATCTATAGGTATCCCCGCCACATACATATATAGGTATCCCCACCACATACATATATAGGTATCACCACCACATACATCTATATGTATCACCACCACACACATATATAGGTATCCCCACCACACACATATATAGGTATCCCCGCCACATACAGATATAGGTATCCCCATAACATACATCTATATGTATCCCCACCACACACATCTATAGGTATCACCAACACATACATATATAGGTATCCCCGCCACACACATATATAGGTATCCCCGCCACATACGTATATATGTATCCCCACCACACACATCTATAGGTATCACCAACACATACATATATAGGTATCCCCAACACATACATATATAGGTATCCCCACCACATAAATATATAGGTATCCCCACCACATACATATATAGGTATCCCCACCACAAACATCTATAGGTATCCCCACCACATACATATATAGGTATCCCCACCACATACATATATAGGTAATCCCACCACATACAAATATAGGTATCCCCACCACATACATGTATAAGTATTCCCGCCACATACAAATATAGGTATCCCCGCCACATTCATATATAGGTATCCCCGCCACATACATCTATAGCAATTCCCGCCACATACATATATAGGTATTCCCGCCAAACACATATATAGGTCTCCCCACCACACACATCTATAGGTATCCCCACCACACACATATATAGGTATCCCCACCACACACATCTATAGGTATCCCCACCACACACATATATAGGTATCCCCACCACATACAGATATAGGTATCCCCATAACATACATATATAGGTATCCCCACCACATACATATATAGGTAGCCCCACCACACACATATATAGGTATCACCACCACATACATATATAGGTATCCCCGCCACATATATATATAGGTATCCCCGCCACACACATATATAGGTCTCCCCGCCACATACATATATAGGTATCCCCACCTCACACATATATAGGTATCCCCACCACACACATATATATGTATCCCCGCCACACACATATATAGGTATCCCCACCCACACATCTATAGGTATCCTCACCACACACATCTATAGGTATCCCCACCACATACATATATAGGTATCCCCACCACACACATATATAGGTATCCCCACCACATACATAAATAGGTATCACCACCACACACACATATAGGTATCCCCCCACATACATATATAGGTATCCCCACCACACACATATATAGGTATCACCGCCGCATACATATATAGGTATCCCCACCACACACATATATAGGTCTCCCACCACACACATCTATATGTATCCCCACCACATACATCTATAGGTATCCCCGCCACATACATATAGGTATTCCCACCAAACACATATCGGTATCCACACCGCACACATCTATAGGTATCACCACCACATACATATATAGGTATCCCCAACACATACATATATAGGTATCCCCACCACATACATATATAGGTCTCCCCACCACACACATATATAGGTATCCCCGCCACACACATATATAGGTATCCTCACCACACACATATATAGGTATCCCCGCCACATACATCTATAGGTATCCCCGCCACATACATATATAGGTATCACCACCACATACATCTATATGTATCACCACCACACACATATATAGGTATCCCCACCACACACATATATAGGTATCCCCACCACATACATATATAGGTCTCCCCACCACATACATCTATAGGTATCCCCACCACATACATATATAGGTATCACCACCACATACATATATAGGTATCCCCGCCACACACATATATAGGTATCCCCGCCACATACATATATAGGTATCCCCACCACACACATCTATAGGTATCACCAACACATACATATATAGGTATTCCCAACACATACATATATAGGTATCCCCACCACATAAATATATAGGTATCCCCACCACATACATATATAGGTATCCCCACCACAAACATCTATAGGTATCCCCACCACATACATATATAGGTATCCCCACCACATACATATATAGGTATTCCCACCACATACAAATATAGGTATCCCCACCACATACATGTATAGGTATCCCCACCACACACATATATAGGTATCCCCACCACACACATCTATAGGTATCCCCACCACACACATATATAGGTATCCCCACCACATACAGATATAGGTATCCCCATAACATACATATATAGGTATCCCCACCACATACATATATAGGTAGCCCCACCACACACATATATAGGTATCACCACCACATACATATATAGGTATCCCCGCCACATATATATATATAGGTATCCCCGCCACACACATATATAGGTCTCCCCGCCACATACATATATAGGTATCCCCACCAAACACATATATAGGTATCCCCACCACACAAATATATATGTATCCCCGCCACACACATATATAGGTATCCCCACCCACACATCTATAGGTATCCTCACCACACACATCTATAGGTATCCCCACCACATACATATATAGGTATCCCCACCACACACATATATAGGTATCCTCACCACATACATATATAGGTATCACCACCACACACACATATAGTTATCCCCCCACATACATATATAGGTATCCCCACCACACACATATATAGGTATCACCGCCACATACATATATAGGTATCACCGCCACACACATATATAGGTCTCCCCACCACACACATCTATAGGTATCCCCACCACATACATCTATAGGTATCCCCACCACATACATATATAGGTATCACCACCACACACATATATAGGTATCCCCACCACACACATATATAGGTATCCCCACCACACACATATGTAGGTATCACCGCCACATACATATATAGGTATCCCCGCCACACACATATATAGGTCTCCCCACCACACACATCTATATGTATCCCCACCACACACATCTATAGGTATCCCCACCACACACATATATATGTATCACCGCCACATACATATATAGGTATCCCCACCCCACACATCTATAGGTATCCCCACTACATAGATATATATGTATCCCCACCACAAACATATATAGTTATCCTCACCACACACATATATAGGTATCCCCACCACATACATATATATGTATCCCCGCCACACACATATATAGGTATCCCCGCCACATACATGTTTAGGTATCCCCACCACATACATATATAGGTATCCCCGCCACATACATATATAGGTATCCCCACCACACACATATATAGGTATCCCCGCCACATACATATATAGGTATCCCAACCACACACATATATAGGTATCCCCACCACACACATATATATGTATCCCCGCCACACACATATATAGGTATCCCAACACATACATCTATAGGTATCCTCTCCACACACATCTATAGGTATCCCCACCACATACATCTATAGGTATCCCCACCACACACATATATAGGTATCCCCACCACATACATATATAGGTATCACCACCACACACACATATAGGTATCCCCCACATACATATATAGGTATCCCCACCACACACATATATAGGTATCACCGCCACATACATATATAGGTATCCCCGCCACACCCATATATAGGTCTCCCCACCACACACATCTATTGGTATCCCCACCACATACATCTATAGGTATCCCCACCACATACATATATAGGTATCACCACCACACACATATATAGGTATCCCCACCACATACATATATAGGTATCCCCACCACACACATATATATGTATCACCGCCACATACATATATAGGTATCCCCGCCACACACAAATATAGGTCTCCCCACCACACACATCTATAGGTATCCCCACCACATACATCTATAGGTATCCACACCACGTACATATATAGGTATCCTCACCACACACATATATAGGTATCCCCACCACATACATATATAGGTCTCCCCACCACATACATATATAGGTATCCCCGCCACATACATATATAGGTATCCCAACACATACATATATAGGTATCCCCGCCACACACATATATATGTCTCCCCACCACACACATATATAGGTATCCCCGCCACACACATATATAGTTATCCTCACCACACTCATATATAGGTATCCCCGCCACATACATCTATAGGTATCCCCACCACATACATATATAGGTATCCCCACCACATACATATATAGGTATCACCGCCACATACATCTAAAGGTATCACCACCACACATATATAGGTATCCCCACCACACACATATATAGGTATCACCACCACATACATATATAGGTATCCCCACCACATACATATATATGTATCCCCACCACACACATATATAGGTATTCCCACCACACACATCTATAGGTATCCCCACACACACATATATAGGTATCCCCACCACACACATCTATATGTATCCCCACCACACACATATATAGGTATCCCCACCACATAAATATATAGGTATCCCCACCACAAACATATATAGTTATCCTCACCACACACATATATAGGTATCCCCACCACAAACATATATAGTTATCCTCACCACACACATATATAGGTATCCCCACCACATACATATATAGGTCTCCCCACCACATACATATATAGGTATCCCCGCCACATACATGTTTAGGTATCCCCACCACATACATATATAGGTATCCCGCCACATACATATATAGGTATCCCCACCACACACATATATAGGTATCCCCGCCACATACATATATAGGTATCCCCACCACACACATATAGGTATCCCCACCACACACATATATATGTATCCCCGCCACACACATATATAGGTATCCCCACCCACACATCTATAGGTATCCTCAACACACACATCTATAGGTATCCCCACCACACACATCTATAGGTATCCCCACCACACACATCTATAGGTATCCCCACCACATACATATATAGGTATCCCCACCACATAGATATCCCCACCACACACATATATAGGTATCCCCACCACATACATATATAGGTATCCCCACCACATACATATATAGGTATTCCCACCACATACATATATAGGTATCCCCACCACATACATCTATAGGTATCCCCACCACACACATCTATAGGTATCCCCACCACATACATATATAGGTATCCCCACCACATACATATATAGGTATCCCCACCACATACATATATAGGTATCCCCACCACACACATCTTTAGGTATCCCCACCACATACATATATAAGTATCCTCACCACATACATATATAAGTATCCTCACCACACACATATATAGGTATCACCACCACAAACATATATAGGTATCCCCGCCACACACACATATATAGGTATCCCCGCCACATACATATATAGGTATCCCCACCACACACATATATAGGTATCCCCACAACATACATATATAGGTATCACCACCACATACATATATAGGTATCGCCACCACACACATATATAGGTATCCCAACCACACACATATATATAGGTATCCCCGCCACACACATATATAGGTATCCCCACCACATACATATATAGGTCTCCCCACCACATACATCTATAGATATCCCCACCACACACATCTATAGGTATCCCCACCACACACATATATAGGTATCACCACCACATACATCTATAGGTATCACCACCACATACATATATATGTATCCCCAACACATACATATATAGGTATCCCCACCACACACATATATAGCTATCCCCTCCACATACATATATAGGTATCCCCACCACATACATCTATAGGTATCCCCACCACATACATATATAGGTATCCTCACCAGATACATATATAGGTATCCCCACCACACACATCTATATTTATCCCCACCACATACATATATAGGTATCACCACCACATACATATATATAGGTATCCCCACCATACACATATATAGGTATCCCCGCCACATACATATATAGGTATCCCCACCACACACATATATCGTTCTCCCCACCACATACATCTATAGGTATCCCCACCACACGCATCTATAGGTATCCCCACCACACATCTATAGGTATCCCCACCACACTCATATAAAGGTATCCACACCACATACATATATAGGTATCCTCACCACACACATATATAGGTATCCCCACCACATACATATATAGGTCTCCCCACCACATACATATATAGGTATCCCCGCCACATACATATATAGGTATCCCAACACATACATATATAGGTATCCCCTCCACTCACATATATATGTCTCCCCACCACACACATATATAGGTATCCCCGCCACACACATATATAGTTATCCTCACCACACTCATATATAGGTATCCCCGCCACATACATCTATAGGTATCCCCACCACATACATATATAGGTATCCCCACCACATACATATATAGGTATCACCGCCACATACATCTAAAGGTATCACCACCACACATATATAGGTATCCCCACCACACACATATATAGGTATCACCACCACATACATATATAGGTATCCCCACCACATACATATATATGTATCCCCACCACACACATATATAGGTATTCCCACCACACACATCTATAGGTGTCCCCACACACACATATATAGGTATCCCCACCACACACATCTATATGTATCCCCACCACACACATATATAGGTATCCCCACCACATAAATATATAGGTATCCCCACCACAAACATATATAGTTATCCTCACCACACACATATATAGGTATCCCCACCACAAACATATATAGTTATCCTCACCACACACATATATAGGTATCCCCACCACATACATATATAGGTCTCCCCACCACATACATATATAGGTATCCCCGCCACATACATGTTTAGGTATCCCCACCACATACATATATAGGTATCCCCGCCACATACATATATAGGTATCCCCACCACACACATATATAGGTATCCCCGCCACATACATATATAGGTATCCCCACCACACACATATATAGGTATCCCCACCACACACATATATATGTATCCCCGCCACACACATATATAGGTATCCCCACCCACACATCTATAGGTATCCTCACCACACACATCTATAGGTATCCCCACCACACACATCTATAGGTATCCCCACCACACACATCTATAGGTATCCCCACCACATACATATATAGGTATCCCCACCACATATATATATAGATATCCCCACCACACACATATATAGGTATCCCCACCACATACATATATAGGTATCCCCACCACATACATA
Source organism: Siphonodentalium dalli (assembly GCA_032622095.1). Taxonomy (NCBI): domain Eukaryota; kingdom Metazoa; phylum Mollusca; class Scaphopoda; order Gadilida; family Siphonodentaliidae; genus Siphonodentalium; species Siphonodentalium dalli. Next base: position 130,512,905 of record CP136065.1, on the reverse strand, counting down.
TATAGGTATTCCCACCACATACATATATAGGTATCCCCACCACATACATCTATAGGTATCCCCACCACACACATCTATAGGTATCCCCACCACATACATATATAGGTATCCCCACCACATACATATATAGGTATCCCCACCACATACATATATAGGTATCCCCACCACACACATCTTTAGGTATCCCCACCACATACATATATAAGTATCCTCACCACACACATATATAGGTATCACCACCACAAACATATATAGGTATCCCCGCCACACACATATATAGGTATCCCCGCCACATACATATATAGGTATCCCCACCACACACATATATAGGTATCCCCACAACATATATATATAGGTATCACCACCACATACATATATAGGTATCGCCACCACACACATATATAGGTATCCCAACCACACACATATATATAGGTATCCCCGCCACACACATATATAGGTATCCCCACCGCATACATATATAGGTCTCCCCACCACATATATCTATAGATATCCCCACCACACACATCTATAGGTATCCCCACCACACACATATATAGGTATCACCACCACATACATCTATAGGTATCACCACCACATACATATATATGTATCCCCAACACATACATATATAGGTATCCCCACCACATACATATATAGCTATCCCCTCCACATACATATATAGGTATCCCCACCACATACATCTATAGGTATCCCCACCACATACATATATAGGTATCCTCACCAGATACATATATAGGTATCCCCACCACACACATCTATATTTATCCCCACCACATACATATATAGGTATCACCACCACATACATATATATAGGTATCCCCACCATACACATATATAGGTATCCCCGCCACATACATATATAGGTATCACCACCACACACATATATAGTTCTCCCCACCACATACATCTATAGGTATCCCCACCACACGCATCTATAGGTATCCCCACCACACATCTATAGGTATCCCCACCACACTCATATAAAGGTATCCCCACCATACACATCTATATGTATCCCCGCTCCACACATCTATAGGTATCCCCACCACATACATATGTAGGTATCCCCACCACACCCATATATAGGTATCCCCACCACATACATAGATAGGTATCACCACCACACACACATAGGTATCCCCGCCACATACATATAGGTATTCCCACCAAACACATATAGGTATCCCCACCGCACACATCTATAGGTATCACCACCACATACATATATAGGTATCACCACCACATACATATATAGGTATCCCCACCACATACATATATAGGTCTCCCCACCACACACATATATAGGTATCCCCGCCACACACATATATAGGTATCCTCACTACACACATATATAGGTATCCCCGCCACATACATCTATAGGTATCCCCGCCACATACATATATAGGTATCCCCACCACATACATTTATAGGTATCACCACCACATACATCTATATGTATCACCACCACACACATATATAGGTATCCCCACCACACACATACATAGGTATCCCCACCACATACATATATAGGTCTCCCCACCACATACATATATAGATATCCCCACCACACACATATATAGGTATCCCCACCACATACATATATAGGTATCCCCACCACATACATATATAGGTATTCCCACCACATACATATATAGGTATCCCCACCACATACATCTATAGGTATCCCCACCACACACATCTATAGGTATCCCCACCACATACATATATAGGTATCCCCACCACATACATATATAGGTATCCCCACCACATATATAGGTATCCCCACCACACACATCTTTAGGTATCCCCACCACATACATATATAAGTATCCTCACCACACATATATAGGTATCACCACCACAAACATATATAGGTATCCCCGCCACACACACATATATAGGTATCCCCGCCACATACATATATAGGTATCCCCACCACACACATCTATAGGTATCCCCACAACATACATATATAGGTATCACCACCACATACATATATAGGTATCGCCACCACACACATATATAGGTATCCCAACCACACACATATATATAGGTATCCCCGCCACACACATATATAGGTATCCCCACCACATACATATATAGGTCTCCCCACCACATACATCTATAGATTTCCCCACCACACACATATATAGGTATCCCCACCATACACATATATAGGTATCACCACCACATACATCTATAGGTATCACCACCACATACATATATATGTATCCCCAACACATACATATATAGGTATCCCCACCACATACATATATAGCTATCCCCTCCACATACATATATAGGTATCCCCACCACATACATCTATAGGTATCCCCACCACATACATATATAGGTATCCCCACCAGATACATATATATGTATCCCCACCACACACATCTATATTTATCCCCACCACATACATATATAGGTATCACCACCACATACATATATATAGGTATCCCCACCATACACATATATAGGTATCCCCGCCACATACATATATAGGTATCACCACCACACACATATATAGTTCTCCCCACCACATACATCTATAGGTATCCCCACCACACGCATCTATAGGTATTCCCACGACACATCTATAGGTATCCCCATCACACTCATATAAAGGTATCCCCACCATACACATCTATATGTATCCCCGCTCCACACATCTATAGGTATCCCCACCACATACATATGTAGGTATCCCCACCACACCCATATATAGGTATCCCCACCACATACATATATAGGTATCACCACCACACACATATAGGTATCCCCGCCACATACATATAGGTATTCCCACCAAACACATATAGGTATCCCCACCGCACACATGTATAGGTATCACCACCACATACATATATAGGTATCACCACCACATACATATATAGGTATCCCCACCACATACATATATAGGTCTCCCCACCACACACATATATAGGTATCCCCGCCACACACATATATAGGTATCCTCACTACACACATATATAGGTATCCCCGCCACATACATCTATAGGTATCCCCGCCACATACATATATAGGTATCCCCACCACATACATATATAGGTATCACCACCACATACATCTATATGTATCACCACCACACACATATATAGGTATCCCCACCACACACATACATAGGTATCCCCACCACATACATATATAGGTCTCCCCACCACATACATCTATATGTATCCCCACCACACACATCTATAGGCATCACCAACACATACATATATAGGTATCCCCGCCACACACATATATAGGTATCCCCGCCACATACATATATATGTATCCCCACCACACACATCTATAGGTATCACCAACACATACATATATAGGTATCCCCGACACATACATATATAGGTATCCCCCACCACATAAATATATAGGTATCCCCACCACATTCATATATAGGTATCCCCACCACAAACATCTATAGGTATCCCCACCACATACATATATAGGTATCCCCACCACATACATATATAGGTAATCCCACCACATACAAATATAGGTATCTCCACCACATACATGTATAAGTATTCCCGCCACACATATATATAGGTATCCCCGCCACATACATATATAGGTATCCCCGCCACATACATATATAGGAATTCCCGCCACATACATATATAGGTATTCCCGCCAAATACATATATAGGTCTCTCCACCACACACATCTATAGGTATCCCCACCACACACATATATAGGTATCCCCACCACACACATCTATAGATATCCCCACCACACACATATATAGGTATCCCCACCACATACATATATAGGTATCCCCATAACATACATATATAGGTATCCCCACCACATACATATATAGGTAGCCCCACCACACACATATATAGGTATCACCACCACATACATATATAGGTATCCCCGCCACATATATATATAGGTATCCCCGCCACACACATATATAGGTCTCCCCGCCACATACATATATAGGTATCCCCACCACACACATATATAGGTATCCCCACCACACACATATATATGTATCCCCGCCACACACATATATAGGTATCCCCACCCACACATATATAGGTATCCTCACCACACACATCTATAGGTATCCCCACCACATACATATATAGGTATCCCCACCACACACATATATAGGTATCCCCACCACATACATATATAGGTATCACCACCACACACACATATAGGTATCCCCCCACATACATATATAGGTATCCCCACCACACACATATATAGGTATCCCCGCCACACACATATATAGGTCTCCCCACCACACACATCTATATGTATCCCCACCACATACATCTATAGGTATCCCCGCCACATACATATAGGTATTCCCACCAAACACATATAGGTATCCCCACCGCACACATCTATAGGTATCCCCACCACATACATATATAGGTCTCCCCACCACACACATATATAGGTATCCCCGCCACACACATATATAGGTATCCTCACCACACACATATATAGGTATCCCCGCCACAGACATCTATAGGTATCCCCGCCACATACATATATAGGTATTCCCACCACATACATATATAGGTATCACCACCACATACATCTATATGTATCACCACCACACACATATATAGGTATCCCCACCACACACATATATAGGTATCCCCGCCACATACATATATAGGTATCCCTCCACACACATCTATAGGTATCACCAACACATACATATATAGGTATCCCCAACACATACATATATAGGTATCCCCACCACATACATATATAGGTATCCCCACCACATACATATATAGGTATCCCCACTACAAACATCTATAGGTATCTCCACCACATACATATATAGGTATCCCCACCACATACATATATAGGTAATCCCACCACATACAAATATAGGTATCCCCACCACATACATGTATAAGTATTCCCGCCACACACATATATAGGTATCCCCGCCACATACATATATAGGTATCCCCGCCACATACATCTATAGGAATTCCCGCCTCATACATATATAGGTATTCCCGCCAAACACATATATAGGTCTCCCCACCACACACATCTATAGGTATCCCCACCACACACATATATAGGTATCACCACCACATACATATATTGGTATCCCCGCCACATATATATATAGGTATCCCCGCCACACACATATATAGGTATCCCCACCACACACATATATAGGTATCCCCACCACACACATATATATGTACCCCCGCCACACACATATATAGTATCCCCACCCACACATATATAGGTATCCTCACCACACACATCTATAGGTATCCCCACCACATACATATATAGGTATCCCCACCACACACATATATAGGTATCCCCACCACATACATATATGGGTATCACCACCACACACACATATAGGTATCCCCCCACATACATATATAGGTATCCCCATCACACACATATATAGGTATCACCGCCACATACATATATAGGTATCCCCGCCACACACATATATAGGTCTCCCCACCACATACATCTATATGTATCCCCGCCACATACATATAGGTATTCCCACCAAACACATATAGGTATCCCCACCGCACACATCTATAGGTATCACCACCACATACATATATAGGTATCCCCACCACATACATATATAGGTCTCCCCACCACACACATATATAGGTATCACCACCACATACATATATAGGTATCCCCGCCACATATATATAGGTATCCCCGCCACACACATATATAGGTCTCCCCGCCACATACATATATAGGTATCCCCACCACACACATATATAGGTATCCCCACCACACACATATATATGTATCCCCGCCACACACATATATAGGTATCCCCACCCACACATCTATAGGTATCCTCACCACACACATCTATAGGTATCCCCACCACATACATATATAGGTATCCCCACCACACACATATATAGGTATCCCCACCACATACATATATAGGTATCACCACCACACACACATATAGGTATCCCCCCACATACATATATAGGTATCCCCACCACACACATATATAGGTATCCCCGCCACACACATATATAGGTCTCCCCACCACACACATCTATAGGTATCCCCACCACATACATCTATAGGTATCCCCGCCACATACATATAGGTATTCCCACCAAACACATATAGGTATCCCCACCGCACACATCTATAGGTATCACCACGACATACATATATAGGTATCCCCACCACATACATATATAGGTCTCCCCACCACACACATATATAGGTATCCCCGCCACACACATATATAGGTATCCTCACTACACACATATATAGGTATCCCCGCCACAGACATCTATAGGTATCCCCGCCACATACATATATAGGTATTCCCACCACATACATATATAGGTATCACCACCACATACATCTATATGTATCACCACCACACACATATATAGGTATCCCCACCACACACATATATAGGTATCCCCGCCACATACATATATAGGTATCCCTCCACACACATCTATAGGTATCACCAACACATACATATATAGGTATCCCCAACACATACATATATAGGTATCCCCACCACATACATATATAGGTATCCCCACCACATACATATATAGGTATCCCCACTACAAACATCTATAGGTATCTCCACCACATACATATATAGGTATCCCCACCACATACATATATAGGTAATCCCACCACATACAAATATAGGTATCCCCACCACATACATGTATAAGTATTCCCGCCACACACATATATAGGTATCCCCGCCACATACATATATAGGTATCCCCGCCACATACATCTATAGGAATTCCCGCCTCATACATATATAGGTATTCCCGCCAAACACATATATAGGTCTCCCCACCACACACATCTATAGGTATCCCCACCACACACATATATAGGTATCACCACCACATACATATATTGGTATCCCCGCCACATATATATATAGGTATCCCCGCCACACACATATATAGGTATCCCCACCACACACATATATAGGTATCCCCACCACACACATATATATGTACCCCCGCCACACACATATATAGTATCCCCACCCACACATATATAGGTATCCTCACCACACACATCTATAGGTATCCCCACCACATACATATATAGGTATCCCCACCACACACATATATAGGTATCCCCACCACATACATATATGGGTATCACCACCACACACACATATAGGTATCCCCCCACATACATATATAGGTATCCCCATCACACACATATATAGGTATCACCGCCACATACATATATAGGTATCCCCGCCACACACATATATAGGTCTCCCCACCACATACATCTATATGTATCCCCGCCACATACATATAGGTATTCCCACCAAACACATATAGGTATCCCCACCGCACACATCTATAGGTATCACCACCACATACATATATAGGTATCCCCACCACATACATATATAGGTCTCCCCACCACACACATATATAGGTATCACCACCACATACATATATAGGTATCCCCGCCACATATATATAGGTATCCCCGCCACACACATATATAGGTCTCCCCGCCACATACATATATAGGTATCCCCACCACACACATATATAGGTATCCCCACCACACACATATATATGTATCCCCGCCACACACATATATAGGTATCCCCACCCACACATCTATAGGTATCCTCACCACACACATCTATAGGTATCCCCACCACATACATATATAGGTATCCCCACCACACACATATATAGGTATCCCCACCACATACATATATAGGTATCACCACCACACACACATATAGGTATCCTCCCACATACATATATAGGTATCCCCACCACACACATATATAGGTATCCCCGCCACACACATATATAGGTCTCCCCACCACACACATCTATAGGTATCCCCACCACATACATCTATAGGTATCCCCGCCACATACATATAGGTATTCCCACCAAACACATATAGGTATCCCCACCGCACACATCTATAGGTATCACCACGACATACATATATAGGTATCCCCACCACATACATATATAGGTCTCCCCACCACACACATATATAGGTATCCCCGCCACACACATATATAGGTATCCTCACTACACACATATATAGGTATCCCCGCCACAGACATCTATAGGTATCCCCGCCACATACATATATAGGTATTCCCACCACATACATATATAGGTATCACCACCACATACATCTATATGTATCACCACCCCACACATATATAGGTATCCCCACCACACACATATATAGGTATCCCCGCCACATACATATATAGGTATCCCCACCACACACATCTATAGGTATCACCAACACATACATATATAGGTATCCCCAACACATACATATATAGGTATCCCCACCACATACATATATAGGTATCCCCACCACATACATATATAGGTATCCCCACTACAAACATCTATAGGTATCCCCACCACATACATATATAGGTATCCCCACCACATACATATATAGGTAATCCCACCACATACAAATATAGGTATCCCCACCACATACATGTATAAGTATTCCCGCCACACACATATATAGGTATATCCGCCACATACATATATAGGTATCCCCGCCACATACATCTATAGGAATTCCCGCCACATACATATATAGGTATTCCCGCCAAACACATATATAGGTCTCCCCACCACACACATCTATAGGTATCCCCACCACACACATATATAGGTATCCCCACCGCACACATCTATAGGTATCCCCACCACACACATATATAGGTATCCCCACCACATACAGATATAGGTATCCCCATAACATACATATATAGGTATCCCCACCACATACATATATAGGTAGCCCCACCACACACATATATAGGTATCACCACCACATACATATATAGGTATCCCCGCCACATATATATAGGTATCCCCGCCACACACATATATAGGTCTCCCCGCCACATACATATATAGGTATCCCCACCACACACATATATAGGTATCCCCACCACACACATATATATGTATCCCCGCCACACACATATATAGGTATCCCCACCCACACATCTATAGGTATCCTCACCACACACATCTATAGGTATCCCCACCATATACATATATAGGTATCCCCACCACACACATATATAGGTATCCCCACCACATACATATATAGGTATCACCACCACACACACATATAGGTATCCCCCCACATACATATATAGGTATCCCCATCACACACATATATAGGTATCACCGCCACATACATATATAGGTATCCCCGCCACACATATATAGGTCTCCCCACCACACACATCTATAGGTATCCCCACCACATACATCTATAAGTATCCCCACCACATACATATATAGGTGTCACCACCACACACATATATAGGTATCCCCACCACATACATATATAGGTCTCCCCGCCACACACATATATAGGTATCCCCACCACACACATATATAGGTATCCTCGCTACACACATATATAGGTATCCCCGCCACATACATCTATAGGTATCCCCGCCACATACATATATAGGTATCCCCACCACATACATATATAGGTATCACCACCACATACATCTATATGTATCACCACCACACACATATATAGGTATCCCCACCACACACATATATAGGTATCCCCGCCACATACAGATATAGGTATCCCCATAACATACATCTATATGTATCCCCACCACACACATCTATAGGTATCACCAACACATACATATATAGGTATCCCCGCCACACACATATATAGGTATCCCCGCCACATACGTATATATGTATCCCCACCACACACATCTATAGGTATCACCAACACATACATATATAGGTATCCCCAACACATACATATATAGGTATCCCCACCACATAAATATATAGGTATCCCCACCACATACATATATAGGTATCCCCACCACAAACATCTATAGGTATCCCCACCACATACATATATAGGTATCCCCACCACATACATATATAGGTAATCCCACCACATACAAATATAGGTATCCCCACCACATACATGTATAAGTATTCCCGCCACATACAAATATAGGTATCCCCGCCACATTCATATATAGGTATCCCCGCCACATACATCTATAGCAATTCCCGCCACATACATATATAGGTATTCCCGCCAAACACATATATAGGTCTCCCCACCACACACATCTATAGGTATCCCCACCACACACATATATAGGTATCCCCACCACACACATCTATAGGTATCCCCACCACACACATATATAGGTATCCCCACCACATACAGATATAGGTATCCCCATAACATACATATATAGGTATCCCCACCACATACATATATAGGTAGCCCCACCACACACATATATAGGTATCACCACCACATACATATATAGGTATCCCCGCCACATATATATATAGGTATCCCCGCCACACACATATATAGGTCTCCCCGCCACATACATATATAGGTATCCCCACCTCACACATATATAGGTATCCCCACCACACACATATATATGTATCCCCGCCACACACATATATAGGTATCCCCACCCACACATCTATAGGTATCCTCACCACACACATCTATAGGTATCCCCACCACATACATATATAGGTATCCCCACCACACACATATATAGGTATCCCCACCACATACATAAATAGGTATCACCACCACACACACATATAGGTATCCCCCCACATACATATATAGGTATCCCCACCACACACATATATAGGTATCACCGCCGCATACATATATAGGTATCCCCACCACACACATATATAGGTCTCCCACCACACACATCTATATGTATCCCCACCACATACATCTATAGGTATCCCCGCCACATACATATAGGTATTCCCACCAAACACATATCGGTATCCCCACCGCACACATCTATAGGTATCACCACCACATACATATATAGGTATCCCCAACACATACATATATAGGTATCCCCACCACATACATATATAGGTCTCCCCACCACACACATATATAGGTATCCCCGCCACACACATATATAGGTATCCTCACCACACACATATATAGGTATCCCCGCCACATACATCTATAGGTATCCCCGCCACATACATATATAGGTATCACCACCACATACATCTATATGTATCACCACCACACACATATATAGGTATCCCCACCACACACATATATAGGTATCCCCACCACATACATATATAGGTCTCCCCACCACATACATCTATAGGTATCCCCACCACATACATATATAGGTATCACCACCACATACATATATAGGTATCCCCGCCACACACATATATAGGTATCCCCGCCACATACATATATAGGTATCCCCACCACACACATCTATAGGTATCACCAACACATACATATATAGGTATTCCCAACACATACATATATAGGTATCCCCACCACATAAATATATAGGTATCCCCACCACATGCATATATAGGTATCCCCACCACAAACATCTATAGGTATCCCCACCACATACATATATAGGTATCCCCACCACATACATATATAGGTATTCCCACCACATACAAATATAGGTATCCCCACCACATACATGTATAAGTATTCCCGCCACACACATATATAGGTATCACCGCCACATACATATATAGGTATCCCCGCCACATACATATATAGGAATTCCCGCCACATACATATATAGGTATTCCCGCCAAACACATATATAGGTCTCCCCACCACACACATCTATAGGTATCCCCACCACACACATATATAGGTATCCCCACCACACACATCTATAGGTATCCCCACCACACACATATATAGGTATCCCCACCACATACAGATATAGGTATCCCCATAACATACATATATAGGTATCCCCACCACATACATATATAGGTAGCCCCACCACACACATATATAGGTATCACCACCACATACATATATAGGTATCCCCGCCACATATATATATATAGGTATCCCCGCCACACACATATATAGGTCTCCCCGCCACATACATATATAGGTATCCCCACCAAACACATATATAGGTATCCCCACCACACAAATATATATGTATCCCCGCCACACACATATATAGGTATCCCCACCCACACATCTATAGGTATCCTCACCACACACATCTATAGGTATCCCCACCACATACATATATAGGTATCCCCACCACACACATATATAGGTATCCTCACCACATACATATATAGGTATCACCACCACACACACATATAGTTATCCCCCCACATACATATATAGGTATCCCCACCACACACATATATAGGTATCACCGCCACATACATATATAGGTATCCCCGCCACACACATATATAGGTCTCCCCACCACACACATCTATAGGTATCCCCACCACATACATCTATAGGTATCCCCACCACATACATATATAGGTATCACCACCACACACATATATAGGTATCCCCACCACACACATATATAGGTATCCCCACCACACACATATGTAGGTATCACCGCCACATACATATATAGGTATCCCCGCCACACACATATATAGGTCTCCCCACCACACACATCTATATGTATCCCCACCACACACATCTATAGGTATCCCCACCACACACATATATATGTATCACCGCCACATACATATATAGGTATCCCCACCCCACACATCTATAGGTATCCCCACTACATAGATATATATGTATCCCCACCACAAACATATATAGTTATCCTCACCACACACATATATAGGTATCCCCACCACATACATATATAGGTCTCCCCACCACATACATATATAGGTATCCCCGCCACATACATGTTTAGGTATCCCCACCACATACATATATAGGTATCCCCGCCACATACATATATAGGTATCCCCACCACACACATATATAGGTATCCCCGCCACATACATATATAGGTATCCCAACCACACACATATATAGGTATCCCCACCACACACATATATATGTATCCCCGCCACACACATACATAGGTATCCCCACCCACACATCTATAGGTATCCTCACCTCACACATCTATAGGTATCCCCACCACACACATCTATAGGTATCCCCACCACACACATCTATAGGTATCCCCACCACATACATATATAGGTATCCCCACCACATACATATATATATATCCCCACCACACACATACATAGGTATCGCCACCACATACATCTATAGGTATCCCCTCCACATATATATATAGGTATCCCCGCCACACACATATATAGGTCTCCCCGCCACATACATATATAGGTATCCCCACCAAACACATATATAGGTATCCCCACCACACACATATATATGTATCCCCGCCACACACATATATAGGTATCCCCACCCACACATCTATAGGTATCCTCACCACACACATCTATAGGTATCCCCACCACATAAATATATAGGTATCCCCACCACACACATATATATGTATCCCCGCCACACACATATATAGGTATCCCCACCCACACACATATATAGGTATCCCCACCACATACATAAATAGGTATCACCACCACACACACATATAGGTATTCCCCCACATACATATATAGGTATCCCCACCACACACATATATAGGTATCACCGCCGCATACATATATAGGTATCCCCACCACACACATATATAGGTCTCCCACCACACACATCTATATGTATCCCCACCACATACATCTATAGGTATCCCCGCCACATACATATAGGTATTCCCACCAAACACATATAGGTATCCCCACCGCACACATCTATAGGTATCACCACCACATACATATATAGGTATCCCCAACACATACATATATAGGTATCCCCACCACATACATATATAGGTCTCCCCACCACACACATATATAGGTATCCCCGCCACACACATATATAGGTATCCTCACCACACACATATATAGGTATCCCCGCCACATACATCTATAGGTATCCCCGCCACATACATATATAGGTATCACCACCACATACATCTATATGTATCACCACCACACACATATATAGGTATCCCCACCACACACATATATAGGTATCCCCACCACATACATATATAGGTCTCCCCACCACATACATCTATAGGTATCCCCACCACATACATATATAGGTATCACCACCACATACATATATAGGTATCCCCGCCACACACATATAGGTATCCCCGCCACATACATATATAGGTATCCCCACCACACACATCTATAGGTATCACCAACACATACATATATAGGTATTCCCAACACATACATATATAGGTATCCCCACCACATAAATATATAGGTATCCCCACCACATACATATATAGGTATCCCCACCACAAACATCTATAGGTATCCCCACCACATACATATATAGGTATCCCCACCACATACATATATAGGTATTCCCACCACATACAAATATAGGTATCCCCACCACATACATGTATAAGTATTCCCGCCACACACATATATAGGTATCACCGCCACATACATATATAGGTATCCCCGCCACATACATATATAGGAATTCCCGCCACATACATATATAGGTATTCCCGCCAAACACATATATAGGTCTCCCCACCACACACATCTATAGGTATCCCCACCACACACATATATAGGTATCCCCACCACACACATCTATAGGTATCCCCACCACACACATATATAGGTATCCCCACCACATACAGATATAGGTATCCCCATAACATACATATATAGGTATCCCCACCACATACATATATAGGTAGCCCCACCACACACATATATAGGTATCACCACCACATACATATATAGGTATCCCCGCCACATATATATATATAGGTATCCCCGCCACACACATATATAGGTCTCCCCGCCACATACATGTATAGGTATCCCCACCAAACACATATATAGGTATCCCCACCACACAAATATATATGTATCCCCGCCAAACACATATATAGGTATCCCCACCCACACATCTATAGGTATCCTCACCACACACATCTATAGGTATCCCCACCACATACAGATATAGGTATCCCCACCACACACATATATAGGTATCCTCACCACATACATATATAGGTATCACCACCACACACACATATAGTTATCCCCCCACATACATATATAGGTATCCCCACCACACACATATATAGGTATCACCGCCACATACATATATAGGTATCCCCGCCACACACATATATAGGTCTCCCCACCACACACATCTATAGGTATCCCCACCACATACATCTATAGGTATCCCCACCACATACATATATAGGTATCACCACCACACACATATATAGGTATCCCCACCACACACATATATAGGTATCCCCACCACACACATATGTAGGTATCACCGCCACATACATATATAGGTATCCCCGCCACACACATATATAGGTCTCCCCACCACACACATCTATATGTATCCCCACCACACACATCTATAGGTATCCCCACCACACACATATATATGTATCACCGCCACATACATATATAGGTATACCCACCCCACACATCTATAGGTATCCCCACTACATAGATATATATGTATCCCCACCACAAACATATATAGTTATCCTCACCACACACATATATAGGTATCCCCACCACATACATATATAGGTCTCCCCACCACATACATATATAGGTATCCCCGCCACATACATGTTTAGGTATCCCCACCACATACATATATAGGTATCCCCGCCACATACATATATAGGTATCCCCACCACACACATATATAGGTATCCCCGCCACATACATATATAGGTATCCCAACCACACACATATATAGGTATCCCCACCACACACATATATATGTATCCCCGCCACACACATACATAGGTATCCCCACCCACACATCTATAGGTATCCTCACCTCACACATCTATAGGTATCCCCACCACACACATCTATAGGTATCCCCACCACACACATCTATAGGTATCCCCACCACATACATATATAGGTATCCCCACCACATACATATATATATATCCCCACCACACACATACATAGGTATCGCCACCACATACATCTATAGGTATCCCCTCCACATATATATATAGGTATCCCCGCCACACACATATATAGGTCTCCCCGCCACATACATATATAGGTATCCCCACCAAACACATATATAGGTATCCCCACCACACACATATATATGTATCCCCGCCACACACATATATAGGTATCCCCACCCACACATCTATAGGTATCCTCACCACACACATCTATAGGTATCCCCACCACATAAATATATAGGTATCCCCACCACACACATATATAGGTATCCCCACCACATACATATATAGGTATCCTCACCACATACATATATAGGTATCACCACCACACACACATATAGTTATCCCCCCACATACATATATAGGTATCCCCACCACACACATATATAGGTATCACCGCCACATACATATATAGGTATCCCCGCCACACACATATAGGTCTCCCCACCACACACATCTATAGGTATCCCCACCACATACATCTATAGGTATCCCCACCACATACATATATAGGTATCACCACCACACACATATATAGGTATCCCCACCACTCACATATATAGGTATCCCCACCACACACATATGTAGGTATCACCGCCACATACATATATAGGTATCCCCGCCACACACATATATAGGTCTCCCCACCACACACATCTATATGTATCCCCACCACACACATCTATAGGTATCCCCACCACACACATATATATGTATCACCGCCACATACATATATAGGTATCCCCACCCCACACATCTATAGGTATCCCCACCACATACATCTATAGGTATCCCCACCACACACATATATAGGTATCACCGCCACATACCTATATAGGTATCCCCGCCACACACATATATAGGTCTCCCCACCACACACATCTATAGGTATCCCCACCACATACATATATAGGTATCCCCACCACATACATATATAGGTATCCTCACCACACACATATATAGGTATCCCCACCACATACATATATAGGTCTCCCCACCACATACATATATAGGTATCCCCGCTACATACATATATAGGTATCCCCACCACATACATATATAGGTATCCCCGCCACACACATATATATGTCTCCCCACCAAACACATATATAGGTATCCCCGCCACACACATATATAGTTATCCTCACCACACATATATATAGGTATCCCCGTCACATACATCTATAGGTATCCCCACCACATACATATATTGGTATCCCCACTACATAGATATATATGTATCCCCACCACAAACATATATAGTTATCCTCACCACACACATATATAGGTATCCCCACCACATACATTTATAGGTCTCCCCACCACATACATATATAGGTATCCCCGCCACATACATGTTTAGGTATCCCCACCACATACATATATAGTTATCCTCACCACACACATATATAGGTATCCCCACCACATACATATATAGGTCTCCCCACCACATACATATATAGGTATCCCCGCCACATACATGTTTAGGTATCCCCACCACATACATATATAGGTATCCCCACCACATACATATATAGGTATCCCCACCACACACATATATAGGTATCCCCGCCACATACATATATAGGTATCCCCACCACACACATATATATGTATCCCCACCACACACATATATATGTATCCCCGCCACACACATACATAGGTATCCCCACCCACACATCTATAGGTATCCTCACCTCACACATCTATAGGTATCCCCACCACACACATCTATAGGTATCCCCACCACACACATCTATAGGTATCCCCACCACATACATATATAGGTATCCCCACCACATACATATATATATATCCCCACCACATACATACATAGGTATCGCCACCACATACATCTATAGGTATCCCCGCCACATATATATATAGGTATCCCCGCCACACACATATATAGGTCTCCCCGCCACATACATATATAGGTATCCCCACCAAACACATATATAGGTATCCCCACCACACACATATATATGTATCCCCGCCACACACATATATAGGTATCCCCACCCACACATATATAGGTAGCCTCACCACACACATCTATAGGTATCCCCACCACATACATATATAGGTATCCCCACCACACACATATATAGGTATCCCCACCACATACATATATAGGTATCACCACCACACACACATATAGGTATCCCCCACATACATATATAGGTATCCCCACCACACACATATATAGGTATCACCGCCACATACATATATAGGTATCCCCGCCACACACATATATAGGTTTCCCCACCACACACATCTATAGGTATCCCCACCACATACATCTATAGGTATCCGCACCACATACATATATAGGTATCCCCACCACACACATATATAGGTATCCCCACCACACACATATATAGGTATCCCCACCACACACATATATAGGTATCCCCACCACACACATATATATGTATCCCCGCCACACACATACATAGGTATCCCCACCCACACATCTATAGGTATCCTCACCTCACACATCTATAGGTATCCCCCCACACACATCTATAGGTATCCCCACCACACACATCTATAGGTATCCCCACCACATACATATATAGGTATCCCCACCACATACATATATATATATCCCCACCACACACATACATAGGTATCGCCACCACATACATCTATAGGTATCCCCGCCACATATATATATATAGGTATCCCCGCCACACACATATATAGGTCTCCCCGCCACATACATATATAGGTATCCCCACCAAACACATATATAGGTATCCCCACCACACACATATATATGTATCCCCGCCACACATATATATAGGTATCCCCACCCACACATCTATAGGTATCCTCACCACACACATCTATAGGTATCCCCACCACATACATATATAGGTATCCCCACCACACACATATATAGGTATCCCCACCACATACATATATAGGTATCACCACCACACACACATATAGGTATCCCCCCACATACATATATAGGTATCCCCACCACATACATCTATAGGTATCCCCACCACATACATATATAGGTATCCTCACCACACACATATATAGGTATCCCCACCACATACATATATAGGTCTCCCCACCACATACATATATAGGTATCCCCGCCACATACATATATAGGTATCCCCACCACATACATATATAGGTATCCCCGCCACACACATATATATGTCTCCCCACCAAACACACATATATAGGTATCCCCGCCACACACATATATAGTTATCCTCACCACACATATATATAGGTATCCCCCGTCACATACATCTATAGGTATCCCCACCACATACATATATAGGTATCCCCACCACATAGATATATATGTATCCCCACCACAAACATATATAGTTATCCTCACCACACACATATATAGGTATCCCCACCACATACATATATAGGTCTCCCCCACCACATACATATATAGGTATCCCCGCCACATACATGTTTAGGTATCCCCACCACATACATATATAGGTATCCCCGCCACATACATATATAGGTATCCCCACCACACACATATATAGGTATCCCCGCCACATACATATATAGGTATCCTCACCACACACATATATAGGTATCCCCACCACATACATATATAGGTCTCCCCACCACATACATATATAGGTATCCCCGCCACATACATATATAGGTATCCCCACCACATACATATATAGGTATCCCCGCCACACACATATATATGTCTCCCCACCAAACACATATATAGGTATCCCCGCCACACACATATATAGTTATCCTCACCACACATATATATAGGTATCCCCGTCACATACATCTATAGGTATCCCCACCACATACATATATAGGTATCCCCACCACATAGATATATATGTATCCCCACCACAAACATATATAGTTATCCTCACCACACACATATATAGGTATCCCCACCACATACATATATAGGTCTCCCCACCACATACATATATAGGTATCCCCGCCACATACATGTTTAGGTATCCCCACCACATACATATATAGGTATCCCCGCCACATACATATATAGGTATCCCCACCACACACATATATAGGTATCCCCGCCACATACATATATAGGTATCCCCCACCACACACATATATATGTATCCCCCACCACACACATATATATGTATCCCCGCCACACACATACATAGGTATCCCCACCCACACATCTATAGGTATCCTCACCTCACACATCTATAGGTATCCCCACCACACACATCTATAGGTATCCCCACCACACACATCTATAGGTATCCCCACCACATATATATATAGGTATCCCCACCACATACATATATATATATCCCCACCACATACATACATAGGTATCGCCACCACATACATCTATAGGTATCCCCGCCACATATATATATAGGTATCCCCGCCACACACATATATAGGTCTCCCCGCCACATACATATATAGGTATCCCCACCACACACATATATAGGTATCCCCACCACACACATATATATGTATCCCCGCCACACACATATATAGGTATCCCCACCCACACATATATAGGTATCCTCACCACACACATCTATAGGTATCCCCACCACATACATATATAGGTATCCCCACCACACACATATATAGGTATCCCCACCACATACATATATAGGTATCACCACCACACACACATATAGGTATCCCCCGACATACATATATAGGTATCCCCACCACACACATATATAGGTATCACCGCCACATACATATATAGGTATCCCCGCCACACACATATATAGGTTTCCCCACCACACACATCTATAGGTATCCCCACCACATACATCTATAGGTATCCCCACCACATACATATATAGGTATCCCCACCACACACATATATAGGTATCCCCACCACACACATATATAGGTATCCCCACCACACACATATATATGTATCCCCGCCACACACATATATAGGTATCCCCACCCACACATCTATAGGTATCCTCACCACACACATCTATAGGTATCCCCGCCACATACATATATAGGTATCCCCACCACACACATATATATGTATCCCCACCACACACATATATATGTATCCCCGCCACACACATACATAGGTATCCCCACCCACACATCTATAGGTATCCTCACCTCACACATCTATAGGTATCCCCACCACACACATCTATAGGTATCCCCACCACACACATCTATAGGTATCCCCACCACATACATATATAGGTATCCCCACCACATACATATATATATATCCCCACCACATACATACATAGGTATCGCCACCACATACATCTATAGGTATCCCCGCCACATATATATATAGGTATCCCCGCCACACACATATATAGGTCTCCCCGCCACATACATATATAGGTATCCCCACCAAACACATATATAGGTATCCCCACCACACACATATATATGTATCCCCGCCACACACATATATAGGTATCCCCACCCACACATATATAGGTATCCTCACCACACACATCTATAGGTATCCCCACCACATACATATATAGGTATCCCCACCACACACATATATAGGTATCCCCACCACATACATATATAGGTATCACCACCACACACACATATAGGTATCCCCCCACATACATATATAGGTATCCCCACCACACACATATATAGGTATCACCGCCACAACATATATAGGTATCCCCCGCCACACACATATATAGGTTTCCCCACCACACACATCTATAGGTATCCCCACCACATACATCTATAGGTATCCCCACCACATACATATATAGGTATCCCCACCACACACATATATAGGTATCCCCACCACACACATATATAGGTATCCCCACCACACACATATATATGTATCCCCGCCACACACATACATAGGTATCCCCACCCACACATCTATAGGTATCCTCACCTCACACATCTATAGGTATCCCCCCCACACACATCTATAGGTATCCTCACCTCACACATCTATAGGTATCCCCCCACACACATCTATAGGTATCCCCACCACACACATCTATAGGTATCCCCACCACATACATATATAGGTATCCCCACCACATACATATATATATATCCCCACCACACACATACATAGGTATCGCCACCACATACATCTATAGGTATCCCCGCCACATATATATATAGGTATCCCCGCCACACACATATATAGGTCTCCCCGCCACATACATATATAGGTATCCCCACCAAACACATATATAGGTATCCCCACCACACACATATATATGTATCCCCGCCACACACATATATAGGTATCCCCACCCACACATCTATAGGTATCCTCACCACACACATCTATAGGTATCCCCACCACATACATATATAGGTATCCCCACCACACACATATATAGGTATCCCCACCACATACATATATAGGTATCACCACCACACACACATATAGGTATCCCCCCACATACATATATAGGTATCCCCACCACATACATCTATAGGTATCCCCACCACATACATATATAGGTATCCTCACCACACACATATATAGGTATCCCCACCACATACATATATAGGTCTCCCCACCACATACATATATAGGTATCCCCGCCACATACATATATAGGTATCCCCACCACATACATATATAGGTATCCCCGCCACACACATATATATGTCTCCCCACCAAACACATATATAGGTATCCCCGCCACACACATATATAGTTATCCTCACCACACATATATATAGGTATCCCCGTCACATACATCTATAGGTATCCCCACCACATACATATATAGGTATCCCCACCACATAGATATATATGTATCCCCACCACAAACATATATAGTTATCCTCACCACACACATATATAGGTATCCCCACCACATACATATATAGGTCTCCCCACCACATACATATATAGGTATCCCCGCCACATACATGTTTAGGTATCCCCACCACATACATATATAGGTATCCCCGCCACATACATATATAGGTATCCCCACCACACACATATATAGGTATCCCCGCCACATACATATATAGGTATCCCCACCACACACATATATAGGTATCCCCACCACACACATATATATGTATCCCCGCCACACACATACATAGGTATCCCCACCCACACATCTATAGGTATCCTCACCTCACACATCTATAGGTATCCCCACCACACACATCTATAGGTATCCCCACCACACACATCTATAGGTATCCCCACCACATACATATATAGGTATCCCCACCACATACATATATATATATCCCCACCACACACATACATAGGTATCGCCACCACATACATCTATAGGTATCCCCGCCACATATATATATAGGTATCCCCGCCACACACATATATAGGTCTCCCCGCCACATACATATATAGGTATCCCCACCAAACACATATATAGGTATCCCCACCACACACATATATATGTATCCCCGCCACACACATATATAGGTATCCCCACCCACACATATATAGGTATCCTCACCACACACATCTATAGGTATCCCCACCACATACATATATAGGTATCCCCACCACACACATATATAGGTATCCCCACCACATACATATATAGGTATCACCACCACACACACATATAGGTATCCCCCCACATACATATATAGGTATCCCCCACCACACACATATATAGGTATCACCGCCACATACATATATAGGTATCCCCGCCACACACATATATAGCTTTCCCCACCACACACACATCTATTATCCCCACCAC